>JALJEH010000063.1:0-62148 GCA_023631565.1 Gymnocephalus cernua | reverse complement strand
ATTAATCCACTTCTTTTTAAAACAGCCAGAGACAACATTCATTGGACTGCAGACACGGCCGAGATGTTGTTCAAGTACTGGAAACAACAATTAAACTACTAACGGGGACAAACTGTCATAATACAACCCCCATTCACTCTAATATAACCAATCTTTCTGCTGTTTTCTCCCTCACGCCCGCACAGCTGGAGATACTGGAAAAGGGACTCACTTTCATCCCAACACCAAAACCTCCCACCCGGCCGGAGCTCAGGGGGGACCTTCACACCTTTCACAGGAGGCTTAAACTCTTGGATCATTTTCGGGGGGCACAGAGGCGGGAGCCTGTGCTCTTTACTGGACCGTCCTACTGGGAACCACACACTGACACTTTAACACCACAAATTGCACAATTAATCAATAAAAACAACCAAGCACTCACACATTGGCGCCCCTTTCCACATAGGACACCCAACATTAGCCAGGAACACAAAGACATCATTAAATCATTAGGTAATAACAAATACATAGTCATAAAGCCAGCAGACAAAGGGGGCCAAATAGTCATACAGGATAAAAACAATTACATTTTAGAAGCTAATAGACAGTTAAATAACAGCACATATTACAGACCACTCAGCCACCCATTACAATTAGAAACACAAACACATATTAGGGACATTACAGACAACCTTTATCAAAACAAATACATTAACTTAAAACAGAAAAAATACCTGGACGGTCCGGATGAGCCCAGGCCTCGCCTCTTCTATCTCCTCCCGAAGATCCACAAGCCTCCTGTGACTTGGACGGTCCCTTCTGTTGTTCCGGTCGGCAGACCCATAGTTAGTGACTGCGGATCAGAATCCTACAACATCACAGAATACATAGACCATTTCATTAACCCACTTTCTAAACTTCACCCTAGCTATATCCAGGACACATACGAATTTGTTAATAGAATAAAAAACCTTCAGGTACCCGGTCACACACTCCTCTTTTCAATAGACATAGACTCATTATACACAAATATAGAAACACCACTTGGCCTCTCTGCAATACAACACATTTTTGATAAATATCCAGACCCATCTAGACCTGACAGCCAAATTTTACAGTTACTCCATATCACACTGACTAGAAATGACTTCATGTTTAACAATAACCATTATCTCCAGTTGTGTGGGTGTGCCATGGGCCGGAAGTATTCACCATCGTACGCTGACATTTACCTGGCCCATTGGGAGGAAACAGCTTTCCACAAACTAACCATTAAACCTCTGCTTTATTTCCGGTACTTGGACGACATCTTCGGCCTCTGGGATAACACAGAACATACCTTTTTGACTTTTCTGGACACTCTTAACTCACATCACCCTAAAATAAAACTCAAACATAATTTACAACCCGTTACAGTGGAGTTCCTGGACACACGGGTCTTCTTCCGCACCTCTGGCGACCAGACAAAAACACTAGCCACCAAAGTGTATTTTAAAGACACCGATCGCCATGCACTGCTCCATAAGACCAGCTATCACCCCAAACACACGTACAGAGGCCTGATTAAGTCCCAGTTGATACGCTTCCACAGGATTTGCACCTTCCCGGAGCATGTGGAGGAGGCCACCAGTACACTTTTTAGTGCGATGAGGTTGAGGGGTTACTCGAGGCGCTTCCTTAGAGGTATAAAGGCGGAGGTCATCGGCAAGTTTAAAAACAAAGAAGGAAACATCATCCGGCCGTCCGGTTCTGCCCTCGTTCCCCTGGTTATTACCTATTCAGAAAGTCTTAGGAATTTCATACCGACCATCAGAGGTAATTTCCAGGGGGCGGGGGTTGGCTGTGACGTGCTGAGGGACTGCCGCATGATCTCCGCCTACAGGAGGAACAAAAATCTTAAAGATATTTTGATTCACACAAACTTAAATAAAAACACTAATCCTAGGGAAGCGCTTCGAGGCTCGGATGTTGGTTTTATTAGTCTCCCTCATATTTTTAATCCCTACAGCAGAGTTGGTTTTAACCCGGGGCAGGTCCTGCAGCACACAACCATTAATGTGGTTTATGCAATTAGGTGCAGGGCCTGCCACAAATTGTATGTGGGGGAGACAAGAAATGCACTATATTTAAGAATTAAACAACACCAATATATTTTAACCAAGGGCGATGGCACTACTGTTTTATATGCACATTTTAAACTCCATGGCTCTCAAAATGTTCAAAGCATGGGCCTGGAGAGTAACATAACCTGGACCACGGCACAGCGGCAGGCGGCGGAGAGGAAGTGGATCCATTTTTTAAAAACCATAGACCCTAGGGGTCTCAATGAAAGATATTAAAATGGATCCACTTTTCTCTTTTTAATCTAAGTTTTAGAATGGCAAAACATGTTTTAAATACTTACTCCCACTGCTCTGATCTCCTTTCTCCCTGGATTTTATTTGGGTCTCCTCTGCAGCACATCGTACCGGATCTTTTAACCCCCCTACATGCTTTCTTTTCATTTCCTTGTGTCTCCTCCATTTTCTATTTTAAATTACTTTTTTTATATTTGTATTTATATTTATATTCAATATTAACTATTTTTATCTTTCCATATTTCTGTCTCTTATAACATATTTGTCAGATTTTATTATTCTATCCCCTTGGAGTTGAATTTCTGTCTGCAGAGGAGGCCCTACCTAATAATTTAATGTTTTCATGGCTTTTTAAATAAAAATATATTTTAAAGATGCCTTGGTTTTTCTTTATAATTTTTGTTCTGCCCTGACTATATTTTAATTATCTAATTGGTGTTCTGTTTTTATTATTATTGTGTATTTATGATCATTATTATTTATTATTATTATTATTATTATTATTATTTTATTATGCTTATAACTAATTTATTTAATCATTACAAATTGAATTGCTTGCCTCAAAATTTAAACATCGATACACATGCCATTGGTTTTATGCATTTTTACTAACAGTGTGATTTTATTCTAGGATGTATTTTAAGTTTATTATGTTTATCGTGTGGCACTTTTTTATCTTTAAAGCACTTTTAAACCAAGCACTTTATACTAACTTTTAATGGTATATGTATATATGTTTTTTAGGCTCACAGGCAAGCAATTCAGACAGTATTAATGTCCTTTTAAAATATGTTTTACTTACCTTTTAAATTTTACAAGATCTTTTTTTAAAATTGGGCTAGAATCTTTTGTATTGTTATGCCGGGCTATTTATTTTCAAAATAATAATTATTATTATTGTTTTATTTAGTTGGCCAATTTTCTAGGAGAGATGTCGGGGCAGTGTTGGAGTTGACCTTTTATTTAAAGTTTTAAATCTCCCGCTGCTTGTCCTGTCCAGTGGTTCTTTTTACCTGTTTTTAACATATGGCCGTCTTTTAAACAGCTTTTTTAATATAACCAAACCAGGTTTTTTAAGGAGCGCTTTAAGTGTTTTATTCACACCAGTGGTCCCCTTGTGCCCGTGCCCCTCGCAGCACCCATCCTGGGCGCTGCGTTTTAACCCAAACCTAACCTCTGCCAGTGCCTTGGGGACCAACTCACTTTTTTATTTTTATTTTTATTTTTATTTACTATTTTTTTATTTTTTTATTTATTTTATAATTTTTTTTAAATTTTATCCTTATTTTTATTGGGTCTTATTATCCCCGTTTTACTATTGGTTTTAAATTGTTGCATTCTATTTTGGTGCCTGACCCCTACCGAGCCCCTCCTTCATCCACCCTTTTATTTTGAATAATCAACGTGGCTTTATTTATTTTATTATTATTTTAAACCTTGAACAAGGCATCCCATATTCTATTCACAACTTTTAAGTATTTCGCCTTTTATTTTTAATTTCTTTGGTTTTTTACTATTCGGTTATAGCCTCCCTAACATGAACCCTTGTTTTATGTTATGTTGAGTTTTGTCCTGTACAACCTTCCCAAGTTTTCTTTCCCTAACCCTAATTACTAATCTAAATTACTTTTGTTTTTGTTTTATTTTTATTTTTACTTTTTCATATAACCTATCCAGGTTTACTTTTCTGACTTTAACCCTTGCTTATCTTATTTCAGATATATTTTTTCACCTATTTAGATTACTTGTCTAACCTTAACCATCCCGTTTACTTTTATTTCTGTTTTATAACCTATTCAGATTACTTTCCTAAACTTAACCATCCCTTTTACTTTTATTTCTGTTTTATAACCTACTCAGATTACTTTACTAACCTTAACCATCCCTATTACTTTTATTTCTGTTTTATAACCTATTCAGATTACTTTCCTAAACTTAACCATCCCTTTTACTTTTATTTCTGTTTCATAACATACTCATATTACTTTCCTAACCTTAACCATCCCTTTTACTTTTATTTCTGTTTTATTACATACTCAGATTACTTTCCTAACCTTAACCATCCCTTTTACTTTGATTTCTGTTTTACAACCTACTCAGGATTACGGTCCTAACCTTAACCATCCCTCCCCAACTTATTTTTGTTTTATAAACTATCTAGGATCAATTTTCTAACCTATACATTTTTTTTTTTTTTTTTTTTTTTTTTTTTTTTTTATATATATATATATATATTTTATATTGAACCTATCCAGGACCACCTTTTCTAAACTTAACCCTTTTATTTATTTTTTATTTCATGTTATTATTATTATTTCTATTATACAGGTTGTGACCAGTCCATCATTTATCTTTTACTTATGACCTATGGCCCATGGACCTTTGAAATCTTTTTTATTTTGTCCGTCCACTGTTAACATTTTCTTCTTCACTTAAACCAAACCCCCCCCCCCCCCCCCCCTCTTTTCTCTTTTACCTTTTCCCTATTTTTAACCCTGACACTGGGAATGGCTGGCTCCAACTGGAGATTGGTCAGACCAATGTAAAGCCGACCTGGATTGGGCTCCTCCCCCAACATTTCTTTTTAAATCCAGACCATTTCCATTGTCAGTTATTCTCTCCTGAGGAAGCCATTGTATATGGCGAAACGTCGAGAGCTCAGCTTTTAAACTTATTTTACAACCTTTTATGGCAACCCTTTTACATGGATTTTTAAACTTTTTTAAGCAGTGATTGCTTTTTAAACTCACAGGAGGATTTTACCTGCAACAGCCTATTTTGAACAAGGATTTTAACAAGCCGACCAGCCAGGACACCTAAGGGGTGAGTTATATTAGAACAATAGTGTGTGCACACCGAAGACCTTAACTCACCACCTATACAGGATGGCTTTTTATCAACTTTTAGTGCGGCTTTTTATCCTGTTTTAAATCTGTTCAACGGTCTGGACACTGAAGGAGGGCCCCATGCTCTTGGGCTGAGGCCTAAAGCCAAAAACGAGGCCTCCTAACCTGTGAGTTTTAAGTCTTCTTACCCTGACTGTAATCTTTTAATATACAGCGTGAGGTTGCCTAACTATCTTCCACTCTTCTCTTACTTTCTAAAAAAACCCCCCCCCCTCCCCCTTTCTTTCTTTTTATTGTGTTTTACTGAAGGTTCATTGGGCCTATTTCGATAAAGCTCCTTTTTAACAATTTTACTTCTACAGGTGGTCTTCTCCTACTAATCTCTGGGTCTGGTTGACCATTCTCCCATGTTCTGTGGTGGTTTTTGTATCGGCTGGGATTGTCCTGCAGCTTTGTGGTAGGGATGCCCATAACACTTTACAATAGGTACACACCACTGGTGCTGGCCCCGGCAGGAGGGGCTGAGGGGATGGCAAACCAACGCTTCCCTTCTGCCCCTCCACCTGGGGCCAACAGCCAACCTCAAAACATTACAATTCATCATAACTTCCACCACACCAAGGCATATTTTAAACTCCTACAGGCCATACACCACTCCGAAATCATAAATAACACACTACACATAGGCGTCTTTCCACAAGGAATGATGAGACAAATTCACAGATTAACATCCTTCATCAAACCCTCCTCTCCAAACAATAACACATTAGAGCTGGTCAAACTCAACACCGACACATGGATGAACAATAACATGAATATACTCAGAGATCACTATGATACATTCATTGCCACACAGCTGCAGGACCTTCCACCTTTCACACAGGCATCCTTCAATAAGGCACTTCAGTGGGGGAGAGCTAGATACAGGAGGAAACTCACGGCCTCCTCTGTCTCCACACTGAGGGACCTCATAACCAGGGGTCCCCAGATGGAGGAGGCCCCTCCGCCATCTCAGCTCTCCCCTGACAACTTTCCCCCACTTCCACACCCAGTAGGGCCCCCCCTCCCAATATCTTCCTCCTCACCACCTTCCCCTTTGTCACTCCCCTTTCCTCCCCCTACTACCCCTCCTCACCCTACTCCTTCTATAACTATCCCTTCCCTATCACTCTCCAAATCCTCCTCCCCTTCTCACTCCTCTCACCCTAAACTCACCCTCAATCCTTCCCCCCTCCATCCAACCATACTTACCTCCGCCCCTCACTCCTCTTCCCTTGCCCCTCCCCATACTGCTTTACCTCCCCCTCCTCCTTCTCCCCTTCCTCCCTCCCTCCCTCCTCCCCCTTCCCCTACTTGCCATTCCTCCCCTCCACCACTCCCTTCTAATGCACAACCTGGTCCTTCAGGCCTCTGTACGCTGGGATTGGAGGGGCCCGGGGGGCCCGGCGAGGAGATCCAGCGCCCAATCCTGCCAAAGCGAAATCCAAGACGCCTGGTGAGGGTTGAATTAAATCCACTGACAGACGTGGAGCTACGGCGGCATGGGTTGGGACGTTCTGGGTCCCTTGCCTGCCCCCCTGCCCCCTCTAACCCCTCCACCCATTCACTATCCAACACACCTCAGATTGCACTCTGCACTATAACAACTAACGTTGCTCTACCATGTAGTAACACCATTTCTCTTTCACCCACAGAGTCCATTACATCTGACACACAACAGAGGGAGTCAGAGCTGTTAGCTGCAGAACCCTGTGGGGGAAACCCAATCAATGAGGTGGATATCAAAACGATGATGATAAAGGGAAAAATGAAAAGCGAAAAGCAGATTACAACCCAAACATCTGAGTTATCTACCTCTATCCCAAACAGGGCTTCTGCGGCAACACCTGGCTCCCCAGGGCGCCCGGAACCACACACACACCCACGCACTTTTAGAAAAATACAGGATTGGTCGTTGGAGGTGCGGAAGTCGACCCTCTTTCTTGGGGACTCCAACCTTTCACGTATTCCATCTTTCACAGATCCAGACATACAGGTTGACAGTTACCCCGGAGCAACTTTCCATCACATAACAGCCATTTTAAAGAAACTACAGCCACAACCAGACACACGACACGTCATACTTTCTTTTGGACTCAACAACTGCCTTTCAGAACACGAACAGACTACCATACTCAAACAGCTACAGCAGATGGTAAAAACTGGTCATACTACTTTTCCTAACGCTACCATTTACATCCCTGTAATAAACTTCTCCAGCAGGCTGAACAAACGCCAACAGACACTACTAACTACCTTGAACGAAACAATAACCTCAAAATACACCTTCCTTGCAGAAATTAATCCACTTCTTTTTAAAACAGCCAGAGACAACATTCATTGGACTGCAGACACGGCCGAGATGTTGTTCAAGTACTGGAAACAACAATTAAACTACTAACGGGGACAAACTGTCATAATACAACCCCCATTCACTCTAATATAACCAATCTTTCTGCTGTTTTCTCCCTCACGCCCGCACAGCTGGAGATACTGGAAAAGGGACTCACTTTCATCCCAACACCAAAACCTCCCACCCGGCCGGAGCTCAGGGGGGACCTTCACACCTTTCACAGGAGGCTTAAACTCTTGGATCATTTTCGGGGGGCACAGAGGCGGGAGCCTGTGCTCTTTACTGGACCGTCCTACTGGGAACCACACACTGACACTTTAACACCACAAATTGCACAATTAATCAATAAAAACAACCAAGCACTCACACATTGGCGCCCCTTTCCACATAGGACACCCAACATTAGCCAGGAACACAAAGACATCATTAAATCATTAGGTAATAACAAATACATAGTCATAAAGCCAGCAGACAAAGGGGGCCAAATAGTCATACAGGATAAAAACAATTACATTTTAGAAGCTAATAGACAGTTAAATAACAGCACATATTACAGACCACTCAGCCACCCATTACAATTAGAAACACAAACACATATTAGGGACATTACAGACAACCTTTATCAAAACAAATACATTAACTTAAAACAGAAAAAATACCTGGACGGTCCGGATGAGCCCAGGCCTCGCCTCTTCTATCTCCTCCCGAAGATCCACAAGCCTCCTGTGACTTGGACGGTCCCTTCTGTTGTTCCGGTCGGCAGACCCATAGTTAGTGACTGCGGATCAGAATCCTACAACATCACAGAATACATAGACCATTTCATTAACCCACTTTCTAAACTTCACCCTAGCTATATCCAGGACACATACGAATTTGTTAATAGAATAAAAAACCTTCAGGTACCCGGTCACACACTCCTCTTTTCAATAGACATAGACTCATTATACACAAATATAGAAACACCACTTGGCCTCTCTGCAATACAACACATTTTTGATAAATATCCAGACCCATCTAGACCTGACAGCCAAATTTTACAGTTACTCCATATCACACTGACTAGAAATGACTTCATGTTTAACAATAACCATTATCTCCAGTTGTGTGGGTGTGCCATGGGCCGGAAGTATTCACCATCGTACGCTGACATTTACCTGGCCCATTGGGAGGAAACAGCTTTCCACAAACTAACCATTAAACCTCTGCTTTATTTCCGGTACTTGGACGACATCTTCGGCCTCTGGGATAACACAGAACATACCTTTTTGACTTTTCTGGACACTCTTAACTCACATCACCCTAAAATAAAACTCAAACATAATTTACAACCCGTTACAGTGGAGTTCCTGGACACACGGGTCTTCTTCCGCACCTCTGGCGACCAGACAAAAACACTAGCCACCAAAGTGTATTTTAAAGACACCGATCGCCATGCACTGCTCCATAAGACCAGCTATCACCCCAAACACACGTACAGAGGCCTGATTAAGTCCCAGTTGATACGCTTCCACAGGATTTGCACCTTCCCGGAGCATGTGGAGGAGGCCACCAGTACACTTTTTAGTGCGATGAGGTTGAGGGGTTACTCGAGGCGCTTCCTTAGAGGTATAAAGGCGGAGGTCATCGGCAAGTTTAAAAACAAAGAAGGAAACATCATCCGGCCGTCCGGTTCTGCCCTCGTTCCCCTGGTTATTACCTATTCAGAAAGTCTTAGGAATTTCATACCGACCATCAGAGGTAATTTCCAGGGGGCGGGGGTTGGCTGTGACGTGCTGAGGGACTGCCGCATGATCTCCGCCTACAGGAGGAACAAAAATCTTAAAGATATTTTGATTCACACAAACTTAAATAAAAACACTAATCCTAGGGAAGCGCTTCGAGGCTCGGATGTTGGTTTTATTAGTCTCCCTCATATTTTTAATCCCTACAGCAGAGTTGGTTTTAACCCGGGGCAGGTCCTGCAGCACACAACCATTAATGTGGTTTATGCAATTAGGTGCAGGGCCTGCCACAAATTGTATGTGGGGGAGACAAGAAATGCACTATATTTAAGAATTAAACAACACCAATATATTTTAACCAAGGGCGATGGCACTACTGTTTTATATGCACATTTTAAACTCCATGGCTCTCAAAATGTTCAAAGCATGGGCCTGGAGAGTAACATAACCTGGACCACGGCACAGCGGCAGGCGGCGGAGAGGAAGTGGATCCATTTTTTAAAAACCATAGACCCTAGGGGTCTCAATGAAAGATATTAAAATGGATCCACTTTTCTCTTTTTAATCTAAGTTTTAGAATGGCAAAACATGTTTTAAATACTTACTCCCACTGCTCTGATCTCCTTTCTCCCTGGATTTTATTTGGGTCTCCTCTGCAGCACATCGTACCGGATCTTTTAACCCCCCTACATGCTTTCTTTTCATTTCCTTGTGTCTCCTCCATTTTCTATTTTAAATTACTTTTTTTATATTTGTATTTATATTTATATTCAATATTAACTATTTTTATCTTTCCATATTTCTGTCTCTTATAACATATTTGTCAGATTTTATTATTCTATCCCCTTGGAGTTGAATTTCTGTCTGCAGAGGAGGCCCTACCTAATAATTTAATGTTTTCATGGCTTTTTAAATAAAAATATATTTTAAAGATGCCTTGGTTTTTCTTTATAATTTTTGTTCTGCCCTGACTATATTTTAATTATCTAATTGGTGTTCTGTTTTTATTATTATTGTGTATTTATGATCATTATTATTTATTATTATTATTATTATTATTATTATTTTATTATGCTTATAACTAATTTATTTAATCATTACAAATTGAATTGCTTGCCTCAAAATTTAAACATCGATACACATGCCATTGGTTTTATGCATTTTTACTAACAGTGTGATTTTATTCTAGGATGTATTTTAAGTTTATTATGTTTATCGTGTGGCACTTTTTTATCTTTAAAGCACTTTTAAACCAAGCACTTTATACTAACTTTTAATGGTATATGTATATATGTTTTTTAGGCTCACAGGCAAGCAATTCAGACAGTATTAATGTCCTTTTAAAATATGTTTTACTTACCTTTTAAATTTTACAAGATCTTTTTTTAAAATTGGGCTAGAATCTTTTGTATTGTTATGCCGGGCTATTTATTTTCAAAATAATAATTATTATTATTGTTTTATTTAGTTGGCCAATTTTCTAGGAGAGATGTCGGGGCAGTGTTGGAGTTGACCTTTTATTTAAAGTTTTAAATCTCCCGCTGCTTGTCCTGTCCAGTGGTTCTTTTTACCTGTTTTTAACATATGGCCGTCTTTTAAACAGCTTTTTTAATATAACCAAACCAGGTTTTTTAAGGAGCGCTTTAAGTGTTTTATTCACACCAGTGGTCCCCTTGTGCCCGTGCCCCTCGCAGCACCCATCCTGGGCGCTGCGTTTTAACCCAAACCTAACCTCTGCCAGTGCCTTGGGGACCAACTCACTTTTTTATTTTTATTTTTATTTTTATTTACTATTTTTTTATTTTTTTATTTATTTTATAATTTTTTTTAAATTTTATCCTTATTTTTATTGGGTCTTATTATCCCCGTTTTACTATTGGTTTTAAATTGTTGCATTCTATTTTGGTGCCTGACCCCTACCGAGCCCCTCCTTCATCCACCCTTTTATTTTGAATAATCAACGTGGCTTTATTTATTTTATTATTATTTTAAACCTTGAACAAGGCATCCCATATTCTATTCACAACTTTTAAGTATTTCGCCTTTTATTTTTAATTTCTTTGGTTTTTTACTATTCGGTTATAGCCTCCCTAACATGAACCCTTGTTTTATGTTATGTTGAGTTTTGTCCTGTACAACCTTCCCAAGTTTTCTTTCCCTAACCCTAATTACTAATCTAAATTACTTTTGTTTTTGTTTTATTTTTATTTTTACTTTTTCATATAACCTATCCAGGTTTACTTTTCTGACTTTAACCCTTGCTTATCTTATTTCAGATATATTTTTTCACCTATTTAGATTACTTGTCTAACCTTAACCATCCCGTTTACTTTTATTTCTGTTTTATAACCTATTCAGATTACTTTCCTAAACTTAACCATCCCTTTTACTTTTATTTCTGTTTTATAACCTACTCAGATTACTTTACTAACCTTAACCATCCCTATTACTTTTATTTCTGTTTTATAACCTATTCAGATTACTTTCCTAAACTTAACCATCCCTTTTACTTTTATTTCTGTTTCATAACATACTCATATTACTTTCCTAACCTTAACCATCCCTTTTACTTTTATTTCTGTTTTATTACATACTCAGATTACTTTCCTAACCTTAACCATCCCTTTTACTTTGATTTCTGTTTTACAACCTACTCAGGATTACGGTCCTAACCTTAACCATCCCTCCCCAACTTATTTTTGTTTTATAAACTATCTAGGATCAATTTTCTAACCTATACATTTTTTTTTTTTTTTTTTTTTTTTTTTTTTTTTATATATATATATATATATTTTATATTGAACCTATCCAGGACCACCTTTTCTAAACTTAACCCTTTTATTTATTTTTTATTTCATGTTATTATTATTATTTCTATTATACAGGTTGTGACCAGTCCATCATTTATCTTTTACTTATGACCTATGGCCCATGGACCTTTGAAATCTTTTTTATTTTGTCCGTCCACTGTTAACATTTTCTTCTTCACTTAAACCAAACCCCCCCCCCCCCCCCCCCCTCTTTTCTCTTTTACCTTTTCCCTATTTTTAACCCTGACACTGGGAATGGCTGGCTCCAACTGGAGATTGGTCAGACCAATGTAAAGCCGACCTGGATTGGGCTCCTCCCCCAACATTTCTTTTTAAATCCAGACCATTTCCATTGTCAGTTATTCTCTCCTGAGGAAGCCATTGTATATGGCGAAACGTCGAGAGCTCAGCTTTTAAACTTATTTTACAACCTTTTATGGCAACCCTTTTACATGGATTTTTAAACTTTTTTAAGCAGTGATTGCTTTTTAAACTCACAGGAGGATTTTACCTGCAACAGCCTATTTTGAACAAGGATTTTAACAAGCCGACCAGCCAGGACACCTAAGGGGTGAGTTATATTAGAACAATAGTGTGTGCACACCGAAGACCTTAACTCACCACCTATACAGGATGGCTTTTTATCAACTTTTAGTGCGGCTTTTTATCCTGTTTTAAATCTGTTCAACGGTCTGGACACTGAAGGAGGGCCCCATGCTCTTGGGCTGAGGCCTAAAGCCAAAAACGAGGCCTCCTAACCTGTGAGTTTTAAGTCTTCTTACCCTGACTGTAATCTTTTAATATACAGCGTGAGGTTGCCTAACTATCTTCCACTCTTCTCTTACTTTCTAAAAAAACCCCCCCCCCTCCCCCTTTCTTTCTTTTTATTGTGTTTTACTGAAGGTTCATTGGGCCTATTTCGATAAAGCTCCTTTTTAACAATTTTACTTCTACAGGTGGTCTTCTCCTACTAATCTCTGGGTCTGGTTGACCATTCTCCCATGTTCTGTGGTGGTTTTTGTATCGGCTGGGATTGTCCTGCAGCTTTGTGGTAGGGATGCCCATAACACTTTACAATAGGTACACACCACTGGTGCTGGCCCCGGCAGGAGGGGCTGAGGGGATGGCAAACCAACGCTTCCCTTCTGCCCCTCCACCTGGGGCCAACAGCCAACCTCAAAACATTACAATTCATCATAACTTCCACCACACCAAGGCATATTTTAAACTCCTACAGGCCATACACCACTCCGAAATCATAAATAACACACTACACATAGGCGTCTTTCCACAAGGAATGATGAGACAAATTCACAGATTAACATCCTTCATCAAACCCTCCTCTCCAAACAATAACACATTAGAGCTGGTCAAACTCAACACCGACACATGGATGAACAATAACATGAATATACTCAGAGATCACTATGATACATTCATTGCCACACAGCTGCAGGACCTTCCACCTTTCACACAGGCATCCTTCAATAAGGCACTTCAGTGGGGGAGAGCTAGATACAGGAGGAAACTCACGGCCTCCTCTGTCTCCACACTGAGGGACCTCATAACCAGGGGTCCCCAGATGGAGGAGGCCCCTCCGCCATCTCAGCTCTCCCCTGACAACTTTCCCCCACTTCCACACCCAGTAGGGCCCCCCCTCCCAATATCTTCCTCCTCACCACCTTCCCCTTTGTCACTCCCCTTTCCTCCCCCTACTACCCCTCCTCACCCTACTCCTTCTATAACTATCCCTTCCCTATCACTCTCCAAATCCTCCTCCCCTTCTCACTCCTCTCACCCTAAACTCACCCTCAATCCTTCCCCCCTCCATCCAACCATACTTACCTCCGCCCCTCACTCCTCTTCCCTTGCCCCTCCCCATACTGCTTTACCTCCCCCTCCTCCTTCTCCCCTTCCTCCCTCCCTCCCTCCTCCCCCTTCCCCTACTTGCCATTCCTCCCCTCCACCACTCCCTTCTAATGCACAACCTGGTCCTTCAGGCCTCTGTACGCTGGGATTGGAGGGGCCCGGGGGGCCCGGCGAGGAGATCCAGCGCCCAATCCTGCCAAAGCGAAATCCAAGACGCCTGGTGAGGGTTGAATTAAATCCACTGACAGACGTGGAGCTACGGCGGCATGGGTTGGGACGTTCTGGGTCCCTTGCCTGCCCCCCTGCCCCCTCTAACCCCTCCACCCATTCACTATCCAACACACCTCAGATTGCACTCTGCACTATAACAACTAACGTTGCTCTACCATGTAGTAACACCATTTCTCTTTCACCCACAGAGTCCATTACATCTGACACACAACAGAGGGAGTCAGAGCTGTTAGCTGCAGAACCCTGTGGGGGAAACCCAATCAATGAGGTGGATATCAAAACGATGATGATAAAGGGAAAAATGAAAAGCGAAAAGCAGATTACAACCCAAACATCTGAGTTATCTACCTCTATCCCAAACAGGGCTTCTGCGGCAACACCTGGCTCCCCAGGGCGCCCGGAACCACACACACACCCACGCACTTTTAGAAAAATACAGGATTGGTCGTTGGAGGTGCGGAAGTCGACCCTCTTTCTTGGGGACTCCAACCTTTCACGTATTCCATCTTTCACAGATCCAGACATACAGGTTGACAGTTACCCCGGAGCAACTTTCCATCACATAACAGCCATTTTAAAGAAACTACAGCCACAACCAGACACACGACACGTCATACTTTCTTTTGGACTCAACAACTGCCTTTCAGAACACGAACAGACTACCATACTCAAACAGCTACAGCAGATGGTAAAAACTGGTCATACTACTTTTCCTAACGCTACCATTTACATCCCTGTAATAAACTTCTCCAGCAGGCTGAACAAACGCCAACAGACACTACTAACTACCTTGAACGAAACAATAACCTCAAAATACACCTTCCTTGCAGAAATTAATCCACTTCTTTTTAAAACAGCCAGAGACAACATTCATTGGACTGCAGACACGGCCGAGATGTTGTTCAAGTACTGGAAACAACAATTAAACTACTAACGGGGACAAACTGTCATAATACAACCCCCATTCACTCTAATATAACCAATCTTTCTGCTGTTTTCTCCCTCACGCCCGCACAGCTGGAGATACTGGAAAAGGGACTCACTTTCATCCCAACACCAAAACCTCCCACCCGGCCGGAGCTCAGGGGGGACCTTCACACCTTTCACAGGAGGCTTAAACTCTTGGATCATTTTCGGGGGGCACAGAGGCGGGAGCCTGTGCTCTTTACTGGACCGTCCTACTGGGAACCACACACTGACACTTTAACACCACAAATTGCACAATTAATCAATAAAAACAACCAAGCACTCACACATTGGCGCCCCTTTCCACATAGGACACCCAACATTAGCCAGGAACACAAAGACATCATTAAATCATTAGGTAATAACAAATACATAGTCATAAAGCCAGCAGACAAAGGGGGCCAAATAGTCATACAGGATAAAAACAATTACATTTTAGAAGCTAATAGACAGTTAAATAACAGCACATATTACAGACCACTCAGCCACCCATTACAATTAGAAACACAAACACATATTAGGGACATTACAGACAACCTTTATCAAAACAAATACATTAACTTAAAACAGAAAAAATACCTGGACGGTCCGGATGAGCCCAGGCCTCGCCTCTTCTATCTCCTCCCGAAGATCCACAAGCCTCCTGTGACTTGGACGGTCCCTTCTGTTGTTCCGGTCGGCAGACCCATAGTTAGTGACTGCGGATCAGAATCCTACAACATCACAGAATACATAGACCATTTCATTAACCCACTTTCTAAACTTCACCCTAGCTATATCCAGGACACATACGAATTTGTTAATAGAATAAAAAACCTTCAGGTACCCGGTCACACACTCCTCTTTTCAATAGACATAGACTCATTATACACAAATATAGAAACACCACTTGGCCTCTCTGCAATACAACACATTTTTGATAAATATCCAGACCCATCTAGACCTGACAGCCAAATTTTACAGTTACTCCATATCACACTGACTAGAAATGACTTCATGTTTAACAATAACCATTATCTCCAGTTGTGTGGGTGTGCCATGGGCCGGAAGTATTCACCATCGTACGCTGACATTTACCTGGCCCATTGGGAGGAAACAGCTTTCCACAAACTAACCATTAAACCTCTGCTTTATTTCCGGTACTTGGACGACATCTTCGGCCTCTGGGATAACACAGAACATACCTTTTTGACTTTTCTGGACACTCTTAACTCACATCACCCTAAAATAAAACTCAAACATAATTTACAACCCGTTACAGTGGAGTTCCTGGACACACGGGTCTTCTTCCGCACCTCTGGCGACCAGACAAAAACACTAGCCACCAAAGTGTATTTTAAAGACACCGATCGCCATGCACTGCTCCATAAGACCAGCTATCACCCCAAACACACGTACAGAGGCCTGATTAAGTCCCAGTTGATACGCTTCCACAGGATTTGCACCTTCCCGGAGCATGTGGAGGAGGCCACCAGTACACTTTTTAGTGCGATGAGGTTGAGGGGTTACTCGAGGCGCTTCCTTAGAGGTATAAAGGCGGAGGTCATCGGCAAGTTTAAAAACAAAGAAGGAAACATCATCCGGCCGTCCGGTTCTGCCCTCGTTCCCCTGGTTATTACCTATTCAGAAAGTCTTAGGAATTTCATACCGACCATCAGAGGTAATTTCCAGGGGGCGGGGGTTGGCTGTGACGTGCTGAGGGACTGCCGCATGATCTCCGCCTACAGGAGGAACAAAAATCTTAAAGATATTTTGATTCACACAAACTTAAATAAAAACACTAATCCTAGGGAAGCGCTTCGAGGCTCGGATGTTGGTTTTATTAGTCTCCCTCATATTTTTAATCCCTACAGCAGAGTTGGTTTTAACCCGGGGCAGGTCCTGCAGCACACAACCATTAATGTGGTTTATGCAATTAGGTGCAGGGCCTGCCACAAATTGTATGTGGGGGAGACAAGAAATGCACTATATTTAAGAATTAAACAACACCAATATATTTTAACCAAGGGCGATGGCACTACTGTTTTATATGCACATTTTAAACTCCATGGCTCTCAAAATGTTCAAAGCATGGGCCTGGAGAGTAACATAACCTGGACCACGGCACAGCGGCAGGCGGCGGAGAGGAAGTGGATCCATTTTTTAAAAACCATAGACCCTAGGGGTCTCAATGAAAGATATTAAAATGGATCCACTTTTCTCTTTTTAATCTAAGTTTTAGAATGGCAAAACATGTTTTAAATACTTACTCCCACTGCTCTGATCTCCTTTCTCCCTGGATTTTATTTGGGTCTCCTCTGCAGCACATCGTACCGGATCTTTTAACCCCCCTACATGCTTTCTTTTCATTTCCTTGTGTCTCCTCCATTTTCTATTTTAAATTACTTTTTTTATATTTGTATTTATATTTATATTCAATATTAACTATTTTTATCTTTCCATATTTCTGTCTCTTATAACATATTTGTCAGATTTTATTATTCTATCCCCTTGGAGTTGAATTTCTGTCTGCAGAGGAGGCCCTACCTAATAATTTAATGTTTTCATGGCTTTTTAAATAAAAATATATTTTAAAGATGCCTTGGTTTTTCTTTATAATTTTTGTTCTGCCCTGACTATATTTTAATTATCTAATTGGTGTTCTGTTTTTATTATTATTGTGTATTTATGATCATTATTATTTATTATTATTATTATTATTATTATTATTTTATTATGCTTATAACTAATTTATTTAATCATTACAAATTGAATTGCTTGCCTCAAAATTTAAACATCGATACACATGCCATTGGTTTTATGCATTTTTACTAACAGTGTGATTTTATTCTAGGATGTATTTTAAGTTTATTATGTTTATCGTGTGGCACTTTTTTATCTTTAAAGCACTTTTAAACCAAGCACTTTATACTAACTTTTAATGGTATATGTATATATGTTTTTTAGGCTCACAGGCAAGCAATTCAGACAGTATTAATGTCCTTTTAAAATATGTTTTACTTACCTTTTAAATTTTACAAGATCTTTTTTTAAAATTGGGCTAGAATCTTTTGTATTGTTATGCCGGGCTATTTATTTTCAAAATAATAATTATTATTATTGTTTTATTTAGTTGGCCAATTTTCTAGGAGAGATGTCGGGGCAGTGTTGGAGTTGACCTTTTATTTAAAGTTTTAAATCTCCCGCTGCTTGTCCTGTCCAGTGGTTCTTTTTACCTGTTTTTAACATATGGCCGTCTTTTAAACAGCTTTTTTAATATAACCAAACCAGGTTTTTTAAGGAGCGCTTTAAGTGTTTTATTCACACCAGTGGTCCCCTTGTGCCCGTGCCCCTCGCAGCACCCATCCTGGGCGCTGCGTTTTAACCCAAACCTAACCTCTGCCAGTGCCTTGGGGACCAACTCACTTTTTTATTTTTATTTTTATTTTTATTTACTATTTTTTTATTTTTTTATTTATTTTATAATTTTTTTTAAATTTTATCCTTATTTTTATTGGGTCTTATTATCCCCGTTTTACTATTGGTTTTAAATTGTTGCATTCTATTTTGGTGCCTGACCCCTACCGAGCCCCTCCTTCATCCACCCTTTTATTTTGAATAATCAACGTGGCTTTATTTATTTTATTATTATTTTAAACCTTGAACAAGGCATCCCATATTCTATTCACAACTTTTAAGTATTTCGCCTTTTATTTTTAATTTCTTTGGTTTTTTACTATTCGGTTATAGCCTCCCTAACATGAACCCTTGTTTTATGTTATGTTGAGTTTTGTCCTGTACAACCTTCCCAAGTTTTCTTTCCCTAACCCTAATTACTAATCTAAATTACTTTTGTTTTTGTTTTATTTTTATTTTTACTTTTTCATATAACCTATCCAGGTTTACTTTTCTGACTTTAACCCTTGCTTATCTTATTTCAGATATATTTTTTCACCTATTTAGATTACTTGTCTAACCTTAACCATCCCGTTTACTTTTATTTCTGTTTTATAACCTATTCAGATTACTTTCCTAAACTTAACCATCCCTTTTACTTTTATTTCTGTTTTATAACCTACTCAGATTACTTTACTAACCTTAACCATCCCTATTACTTTTATTTCTGTTTTATAACCTATTCAGATTACTTTCCTAAACTTAACCATCCCTTTTACTTTTATTTCTGTTTCATAACATACTCATATTACTTTCCTAACCTTAACCATCCCTTTTACTTTTATTTCTGTTTTATTACATACTCAGATTACTTTCCTAACCTTAACCATCCCTTTTACTTTGATTTCTGTTTTACAACCTACTCAGGATTACGGTCCTAACCTTAACCATCCCTCCCCAACTTATTTTTGTTTTATAAACTATCTAGGATCAATTTTCTAACCTATACATTTTTTTTTTTTTTTTTTTTTTTTTTTTTTTTTATATATATATATATATATTTTATATTGAACCTATCCAGGACCACCTTTTCTAAACTTAACCCTTTTATTTATTTTTTATTTCATGTTATTATTATTATTTCTATTATACAGGTTGTGACCAGTCCATCATTTATCTTTTACTTATGACCTATGGCCCATGGACCTTTGAAATCTTTTTTATTTTGTCCGTCCACTGTTAACATTTTCTTCTTCACTTAAACCAAACCCCCCCCCCCCCCCCCCCCTCTTTTCTCTTTTACCTTTTCCCTATTTTTAACCCTGACACTGGGAATGGCTGGCTCCAACTGGAGATTGGTCAGACCAATGTAAAGCCGACCTGGATTGGGCTCCTCCCCCAACATTTCTTTTTAAATCCAGACCATTTCCATTGTCAGTTATTCTCTCCTGAGGAAGCCATTGTATATGGCGAAACGTCGAGAGCTCAGCTTTTAAACTTATTTTACAACCTTTTATGGCAACCCTTTTACATGGATTTTTAAACTTTTTTAAGCAGTGATTGCTTTTTAAACTCACAGGAGGATTTTACCTGCAACAGCCTATTTTGAACAAGGATTTTAACAAGCCGACCAGCCAGGACACCTAAGGGGTGAGTTATATTAGAACAATAGTGTGTGCACACCGAAGACCTTAACTCACCACCTATACAGGATGGCTTTTTATCAACTTTTAGTGCGGCTTTTTATCCTGTTTTAAATCTGTTCAACGGTCTGGACACTGAAGGAGGGCCCCATGCTCTTGGGCTGAGGCCTAAAGCCAAAAACGAGGCCTCCTAACCTGTGAGTTTTAAGTCTTCTTACCCTGACTGTAATCTTTTAATATACAGCGTGAGGTTGCCTAACTATCTTCCACTCTTCTCTTACTTTCTAAAAAAACCCCCCCCCCTCCCCCTTTCTTTCTTTTTATTGTGTTTTACTGAAGGTTCATTGGGCCTATTTCGATAAAGCTCCTTTTTAACAATTTTACTTCTACAGGTGGTCTTCTCCTACTAATCTCTGGGTCTGGTTGACCATTCTCCCATGTTCTGTGGTGGTTTTTGTATCGGCTGGGATTGTCCTGCAGCTTTGTGGTAGGGATGCCCATAACACTTTACAATAGGTACACACCACTGGTGCTGGCCCCGGCAGGAGGGGCTGAGGGGATGGCAAACCAACGCTTCCCTTCTGCCCCTCCACCTGGGGCCAACAGCCAACCTCAAAACATTACAATTCATCATAACTTCCACCACACCAAGGCATATTTTAAACTCCTACAGGCCATACACCACTCCGAAATCATAAATAACACACTACACATAGGCGTCTTTCCACAAGGAATGATGAGACAAATTCACAGATTAACATCCTTCATCAAACCCTCCTCTCCAAACAATAACACATTAGAGCTGGTCAAACTCAACACCGACACATGGATGAACAATAACATGAATATACTCAGAGATCACTATGATACATTCATTGCCACACAGCTGCAGGACCTTCCACCTTTCACACAGGCATCCTTCAATAAGGCACTTCAGTGGGGGAGAGCTAGATACAGGAGGAAACTCACGGCCTCCTCTGTCTCCACACTGAGGGACCTCATAACCAGGGGTCCCCAGATGGAGGAGGCCCCTCCGCCATCTCAGCTCTCCCCTGACAACTTTCCCCCACTTCCACACCCAGTAGGGCCCCCCCTCCCAATATCTTCCTCCTCACCACCTTCCCCTTTGTCACTCCCCTTTCCTCCCCCTACTACCCCTCCTCACCCTACTCCTTCTATAACTATCCCTTCCCTATCACTCTCCAAATCCTCCTCCCCTTCTCACTCCTCTCACCCTAAACTCACCCTCAATCCTTCCCCCCTCCATCCAACCATACTTACCTCCGCCCCTCACTCCTCTTCCCTTGCCCCTCCCCATACTGCTTTACCTCCCCCTCCTCCTTCTCCCCTTCCTCCCTCCCTCCCTCCTCCCCCTTCCCCTACTTGCCATTCCTCCCCTCCACCACTCCCTTCTAATGCACAACCTGGTCCTTCAGGCCTCTGTACGCTGGGATTGGAGGGGCCCGGGGGGCCCGGCGAGGAGATCCAGCGCCCAATCCTGCCAAAGCGAAATCCAAGACGCCTGGTGAGGGTTGAATTAAATCCACTGACAGACGTGGAGCTACGGCGGCATGGGTTGGGACGTTCTGGGTCCCTTGCCTGCCCCCCTGCCCCCTCTAACCCCTCCACCCATTCACTATCCAACACACCTCAGATTGCACTCTGCACTATAACAACTAACGTTGCTCTACCATGTAGTAACACCATTTCTCTTTCACCCACAGAGTCCATTACATCTGACACACAACAGAGGGAGTCAGAGCTGTTAGCTGCAGAACCCTGTGGGGGAAACCCAATCAATGAGGTGGATATCAAAACGATGATGATAAAGGGAAAAATGAAAAGCGAAAAGCAGATTACAACCCAAACATCTGAGTTATCTACCTCTATCCCAAACAGGGCTTCTGCGGCAACACCTGGCTCCCCAGGGCGCCCGGAACCACACACACACCCACGCACTTTTAGAAAAATACAGGATTGGTCGTTGGAGGTGCGGAAGTCGACCCTCTTTCTTGGGGACTCCAACCTTTCACGTATTCCATCTTTCACAGATCCAGACATACAGGTTGACAGTTACCCCGGAGCAACTTTCCATCACATAACAGCCATTTTAAAGAAACTACAGCCACAACCAGACACACGACACGTCATACTTTCTTTTGGACTCAACAACTGCCTTTCAGAACACGAACAGACTACCATACTCAAACAGCTACAGCAGATGGTAAAAACTGGTCATACTACTTTTCCTAACGCTACCATTTACATCCCTGTAATAAACTTCTCCAGCAGGCTGAACAAACGCCAACAGACACTACTAACTACCTTGAACGAAACAATAACCTCAAAATACACCTTCCTTGCAGAAATTAATCCACTTCTTTTTAAAACAGCCAGAGACAACATTCATTGGACTGCAGACACGGCCGAGATGTTGTTCAAGTACTGGAAACAACAATTAAACTACTAACGGGGACAAACTGTCATAATACAACCCCCATTCACTCTAATATAACCAATCTTTCTGCTGTTTTCTCCCTCACGCCCGCACAGCTGGAGATACTGGAAAAGGGACTCACTTTCATCCCAACACCAAAACCTCCCACCCGGCCGGAGCTCAGGGGGGACCTTCACACCTTTCACAGGAGGCTTAAACTCTTGGATCATTTTCGGGGGGCACAGAGGCGGGAGCCTGTGCTCTTTACTGGACCGTCCTACTGGGAACCACACACTGACACTTTAACACCACAAATTGCACAATTAATCAATAAAAACAACCAAGCACTCACACATTGGCGCCCCTTTCCACATAGGACACCCAACATTAGCCAGGAACACAAAGACATCATTAAATCATTAGGTAATAACAAATACATAGTCATAAAGCCAGCAGACAAAGGGGGCCAAATAGTCATACAGGATAAAAACAATTACATTTTAGAAGCTAATAGACAGTTAAATAACAGCACATATTACAGACCACTCAGCCACCCATTACAATTAGAAACACAAACACATATTAGGGACATTACAGACAACCTTTATCAAAACAAATACATTAACTTAAAACAGAAAAAATACCTGGACGGTCCGGATGAGCCCAGGCCTCGCCTCTTCTATCTCCTCCCGAAGATCCACAAGCCTCCTGTGACTTGGACGGTCCCTTCTGTTGTTCCGGTCGGCAGACCCATAGTTAGTGACTGCGGATCAGAATCCTACAACATCACAGAATACATAGACCATTTCATTAACCCACTTTCTAAACTTCACCCTAGCTATATCCAGGACACATACGAATTTGTTAATAGAATAAAAAACCTTCAGGTACCCGGTCACACACTCCTCTTTTCAATAGACATAGACTCATTATACACAAATATAGAAACACCACTTGGCCTCTCTGCAATACAACACATTTTTGATAAATATCCAGACCCATCTAGACCTGACAGCCAAATTTTACAGTTACTCCATATCACACTGACTAGAAATGACTTCATGTTTAACAATAACCATTATCTCCAGTTGTGTGGGTGTGCCATGGGCCGGAAGTATTCACCATCGTACGCTGACATTTACCTGGCCCATTGGGAGGAAACAGCTTTCCACAAACTAACCATTAAACCTCTGCTTTATTTCCGGTACTTGGACGACATCTTCGGCCTCTGGGATAACACAGAACATACCTTTTTGACTTTTCTGGACACTCTTAACTCACATCACCCTAAAATAAAACTCAAACATAATTTACAACCCGTTACAGTGGAGTTCCTGGACACACGGGTCTTCTTCCGCACCTCTGGCGACCAGACAAAAACACTAGCCACCAAAGTGTATTTTAAAGACACCGATCGCCATGCACTGCTCCATAAGACCAGCTATCACCCCAAACACACGTACAGAGGCCTGATTAAGTCCCAGTTGATACGCTTCCACAGGATTTGCACCTTCCCGGAGCATGTGGAGGAGGCCACCAGTACACTTTTTAGTGCGATGAGGTTGAGGGGTTACTCGAGGCGCTTCCTTAGAGGTATAAAGGCGGAGGTCATCGGCAAGTTTAAAAACAAAGAAGGAAACATCATCCGGCCGTCCGGTTCTGCCCTCGTTCCCCTGGTTATTACCTATTCAGAAAGTCTTAGGAATTTCATACCGACCATCAGAGGTAATTTCCAGGGGGCGGGGGTTGGCTGTGACGTGCTGAGGGACTGCCGCATGATCTCCGCCTACAGGAGGAACAAAAATCTTAAAGATATTTTGATTCACACAAACTTAAATAAAAACACTAATCCTAGGGAAGCGCTTCGAGGCTCGGATGTTGGTTTTATTAGTCTCCCTCATATTTTTAATCCCTACAGCAGAGTTGGTTTTAACCCGGGGCAGGTCCTGCAGCACACAACCATTAATGTGGTTTATGCAATTAGGTGCAGGGCCTGCCACAAATTGTATGTGGGGGAGACAAGAAATGCACTATATTTAAGAATTAAACAACACCAATATATTTTAACCAAGGGCGATGGCACTACTGTTTTATATGCACATTTTAAACTCCATGGCTCTCAAAATGTTCAAAGCATGGGCCTGGAGAGTAACATAACCTGGACCACGGCACAGCGGCAGGCGGCGGAGAGGAAGTGGATCCATTTTTTAAAAACCATAGACCCTAGGGGTCTCAATGAAAGATATTAAAATGGATCCACTTTTCTCTTTTTAATCTAAGTTTTAGAATGGCAAAACATGTTTTAAATACTTTCTCCCACTGCTCTGATCTCCTTTCTCCCTGGATTTTATTTGGGTCTCCTCTGCAGCACATCGTACCGGATCTTTTAACCCCCCTACATGCTTTCTTTTCATTTCCTTGTGTCTCCTCCATTTTCTATTTTAAATTACTTTTTTTATATTTGTATTTATATTTATATTCAATATTAACTATTTTTATCTTTCCATATTTCTGTCTCTTATAACATATTTGTCAGATTTTATTATTCTATCCCCTTGGAGTTGAATTTCTGTCTGCAGAGGAGGCCCTACCTAATAATTTAATGTTTTCATGGCTTTTTAAATAAAAATATATTTTAAAGATGCCTTGGTTTTTCTTTATAATTTTTGTTCTGCCCTGACTATATTTTAATTATCTAATTGGTGTTCTGTTTTTATTATTATTGTGTATTTATGATCATTATTATTTATTATTATTATTATTATTATTATTATTTTATTATGCTTATAACTAATTTATTTAATCATTACAAATTGAATTGCTTGCCTCAAAATTTAAACATCGATACACATGCCATTGGTTTTATGCATTTTTACTAACAGTGTGATTTTATTCTAGGATGTATTTTAAGTTTATTATGTTTATCGTGTGGCACTTTTTTATCTTTAAAGCACTTTTAAACCAAGCACTTTATACTAACTTTTAATGGTATATGTATATATGTTTTTTAGGCTCACAGGCAAGCAATTCAGACAGTATTAATGTCCTTTTAAAATATGTTTTACTTACCTTTTAAATTTTACAAGATCTTTTTTTAAAATTGGGCTAGAATCTTTTGTATTGTTATGCCGGGCTATTTATTTTCAAAATAATAATTATTATTATTGTTTTATTTAGTTGGCCAATTTTCTAGGAGAGATGTCGGGGCAGTGTTGGAGTTGACCTTTTATTTAAAGTTTTAAATCTCCCGCTGCTTGTCCTGTCCAGTGGTTCTTTTTACCTGTTTTTAACATATGGCCGTCTTTTAAACAGCTTTTTTAATATAACCAAACCAGGTTTTTTAAGGAGCGCTTTAAGTGTTTTATTCACACCAGTGGTCCCCTTGTGCCCGTGCCCCTCGCAGCACCCATCCTGGGCGCTGCGTTTTAACCCAAACCTAACCCTAACCCTAACCCTAACCCTGTAACCTGCCACCTGTGCCTAAACTTAACCATTAGGTCCTCTCATTGGCCTTTTCTTGCTCAGAGCCCTGCATCTGGGATAGCATACTATGATATTTGAGTTTTCACATTAGGGTGCTATACCGAATTATACCAATAGATGGCAGCCAAGACACACGAGTGTCCTATGTTTCAATCATTCAGATAAATAGTGATCCCACAATAACATTTAAAGTGCATTGTGCTGTTTTTCCTCCCCTTTATCTCTGTTTAAAATAACACTTTTCTTTAAAATTAATATAACTTATGTTCTGCAGAGGTTATTCAACCCTGGAGTCTTCCTTATGTGCATCTAATATGGGTTTATACAATTTTTAAAAAAAACACATACAGTGCTTTATTCCACATTTTACATGTGACGTCACATATATATATTTACAATTCATGTTCTGCAGAGATTGCTTTGCTCTGGAGTCTTTTTTCAGTAAAATTCATATGGTTTTATGTAAACTCATAAGGTACATATATGATAAAATTCCACATTTTTCATGTGATGTCAAACATATGGTATTACTTTACTTGTTTCTACAGAGATTGTCGAATCCTGGGGTCTTATTTTGATGCATTTCATGTGGTTTTAAGCTATTAAAAAGACACATAGTGCCATATTCCACACTTTACATGTGATGTCTAGCATACTGTAATAATTAACCCACACACATAGAGATGCACATAATATCATACAAGTGTAAACACTAACATGCACACATATTTTGTTGGATCAATCCATACAACTTTGTTATGGTATATTTGCCTCATTTTCATGCTTTTGGCATTTTATTTTCATGCTTTTTGCACTATTATTCGTGATTTTCCATCACGTTTTTGGATGTGACTAACAGTTCTCTGAATGCCACTGTTTCTTGAATGCACCATTGCTTCTTACTCACGCAGCACCTGCACGCTGTTCTGTGATTGGCTTAGTGATGTATACAGGAAGTTTTTTGAGCTCAGTGACTTTGGCGCTCTTTCTCTCATTCTGAGTATCAGACGCAACTGTGAATGTATATTCTATCATTCTTGTTGTCATTTCAACCTGATGAAGGCACTTACATTTGCTGAAACGCGCGTAGTTGGATTAATAAAATAATCGACAACTTGACCATCACGTTTCCAGCATTTTTTCAACTTTGTTTTACAGTATTTTTCACTGTTTTTGTCGCACTGGAGCCGCTCTGTTTTCGCTCTGCAGCCACGGAGCTTCTTCAAGATGGAATACTTCTCAGGTGGAGACACTGGTTGGCGCACGGTAAACTACAGACGAGGTAGAATGCTCAATCGTCAGTCTAATAACCGGAGCCGTAGACAAGCTTATTATGGCCGAAATGAACGTGCTAATTACCAAGCTAACTATCGGCCCGACAGTCTTTCCACCCGCCATCAGCCCACTGACTCTAACGCTAATCACAGGCCCGCGTATAACGGCGGCTTCCAGGATTATTATCCTTCCAGAGACAGGAATAACATACGGCAGCAGCCCGCCGACAGACCGCCTCGGAGGTATGATTACTCGGTCACGTCCAAGAGTGACCGCGTCAGTTACGCGGACGCCGCCAGGCGCAGCAACTACGATTCTCAACGCCGCTTCCGCAACCACCGCGGAGCGGTGAACCAACGCTGGGACACACGGTACGACCGCAATGCTTCTAACCAACGATGGAGGGACAACGGTACTCATACTGGCGGACGCGGACGTTACTTCCAGCAGCCCCAGGAGAGATACGGAGCTCGCAGACGGCCTCTTTCCCACACACGCGGCCAACCCAACTGGGGACGCGTGCCGCGCTCGCGGCAACGGTACAACCAAACTAACAGGTGGGTCCACAGAAACTACCAACAGCGAGACACAGCTGAGCTTAATCAGGACCCTGATTTCACTGTCAGAACTCGAACTATTTACAAACTCATAAAAGCCACACATCACCTTGCCAATGTGACTAGCCATACCACTCCTCCTGCTATATCTAAAGTTACTCAACAATTGGCAGAGACAATTAAACCCTCAGATCCCAATCCTAAAACCTTGGATCTTATTTTGGGTAATGCCAAACAGTGGGAACACAATAGTATCCTTATTTTAAAGGACCATTACGTGGATTCACAGAAAAATGCCGTGCAGGTT
This sequence comes from Gymnocephalus cernua, assembly GCA_023631565.1. Lineage (NCBI taxonomy): Eukaryota > Metazoa > Chordata > Actinopteri > Perciformes > Percidae > Gymnocephalus > Gymnocephalus cernua. Next base: position 33,897 of record JALJEH010000063.1, on the reverse strand, counting down.
TTGCAACAACTTAAGAATGGCCCATGGCAAAAAAACTTTGATATTTCTTCCGCCTGGGCTAAAAGTCACTTTGGCAGGAGAATAACCCAAGAGACTCTGGACTCTGTATATGCTAGAATAGTGGACAGCCTGCAGTCACCCAGTACTTCAGCTGCACAACCCACCATAACAACCCAGAGTCCCACCCAACCAGCTGCTGCCAGACAGGAGGCCACCTCCAACCCACAGCAGCCTCCACCAGCGCCCGTTCAGGGCCAACCGCGGACCAGATCTATGTCTACGCAGGTACAGACGGACCCAGCTGGGACGGAGTACAGGGACGCCGCTTCTGAGACTCAACATAACACATCCTCTGAGGAAATACCTCCAACACCTCAGCGACCATTACCACAGCGCCGTGCCAGGCCACAACGCAGTGCTCAGGGACCTGCCACTGCAACAACGGGGAGTCAACTCTCTACGGCGGAGGTCTCAACCCGGCAGGACAGATCCCCTCACACCACGGAACAGCCGGCTTTCCAGACGCACAGCTCCTCCGAATCAGAGGAGTCCTGCAGCTTGGCCGACTCAGATGAGGAGGGCCCGCACCGCAGCGTCTACGAGCAAGACAGTGGGGAGACCACCCACGCCTTAACTCAGCCCCGTGAACCATCTTCTCACACTCCTGAGCTACCAGTCCTCCAGGCTAACGGCTCCCCTAGGCCAGAGGAGGTTGAACAGCATCGAAGCCAGGTGAGCATCTACGAACAGGACCGTGGTGAGACCACCCACGCCTCAACTCGATCCCGTGAACCATCTCCTCACACTCCCGAGCCACCAGTTCTCCAGGTGAGCGACGACTCTAGCCCAGAGGAGATTCAACAGCAACTGAGACAGGAGGTAACCACTGCTGAAATTCCAGCAGTTCCCACACCTGTATTCAGGTCAGACTCTCTCACAACTACACGGGTCCAAACTAAACTCAACTTTAACCCACCCACACATACAACAGAGCTAAACACACCACACAGACACCCCTCAGCTAAAAACAGTGCTTCTCAGTGGTCTTTCATAGCTAACAAAAAATGGCTAATTTTGGGAGATTCCAATCTTTCCAGAATTCCACCTTTCTCTGAGCCACACATACAGATTGAGAGCTTTCCTGGAGCAACATTTAAGCATGCTGAGGCACTCCTCGCTCACACTGTAGTCTCTTTTGAAGTACAAAAGGTCATTCTCTCCTTCGGCATCAATAACAGATCACATGATCCAGAGAAAGTTACCATACCACAAATCAAAAAAGCGGTTCGCATGGCTAGAATAGCCTATCGCAACGCTCGCATCATGGTTCCAGAGATTAATATCTCTAGACACCTTCCACATAAGCACCAAGATAACTTAATGTCACTCAACGATTACATCGTTGCACATGAGGATTATGTCCCAGCATTGTCTAGGAACCACTTTACCACAGAATCAGACCACATCCATTGGTCTAAAACGACCGCACAACAGATGCTTCAACACTGGGTGCTACATTTAAACAATCAGTCCCCGTAAAGACCACTGAGAACACGGGGTTGAAAACTGTTGTTAACCTTTCTACGTCCTTCAAGTTAACTGCAGCACAAACTGTTTTATTGAACAAAGGTCTCACGTTTGTTCCGTCCATCCAGAAACAGTCCAAGAAAGAAATGCATAATATCCTCAGGCATGATATACAGGATTATCATAGACGACTAAAATTAGCAGTCTTCTATCAGGATAGGCCCAATAACACACCACTTCCCTTTCTGCCAAAGTCCACTTGGACGCCAGTTAATGCTCAATTGCCACTGGAAGTAACCAAGCTCATTCAAACGGATTTACATTCCTTCCAAAGCCAATATAAAATGAGATTTGTTGAACCCAATTTAACTGCGTTTGAAGCTACAGCTCTAGAACAACTTAGCCAAAACGATAACATTGTACTCAAACCAGCAGATAAGGGAAGTGCAGTGGTCATTATGGACAGGACTGACTATGTTTTTGAAGGCCATAAACAACTTAGTGATACTAATTACTATCAGAAATTGGATAGCCCCATTTTTAAAGACACCATACCACTGGTCAAAAAAATATGTACCTCTCTCTGTGATAAAAAGTTCATTAATAACAAACAAAAGTCTTTTCTTCTAGGAAATACGGAGCCTAGAGCACGCCGCTTTTATATGTTGCCTAAAATACATAAAGCTGGTGAAAAATGGACAGTCCCTTTCAAGATACCTCCAGGTAGACCTATTGTGTCAGACTGCAACAGCGAGACCTACCACTCAGCCAGATTTATTGACCATTACTTGAACCCATTGTCCATATTACATGACTCCTACATTAAAGATACATATGATTTTGTGGAAAAAATTAAAAAATTGGATATCCCCTCCACGGCCTTCCTTTTCTCTATGGATGTATGTAGCTTGTACACCAATATTTCCACACCTGAAGGCATTTTAGCTGTCAAAAACATCTTTCGGAAATATCCCAATATTCGAAGGCCCGACAAGGAAATTTTACAGCTTTTGGAACTCAACCTTACCAGAAACGACTTTGAATTTGAAGGTCAATTTTACTTACAAGTACGGGGTACGGCAATGGGTCGGGTCTTTGCGCCGAGTTATGCAAATATTTATATGGCTGAGTGGGAGACGGGTGCTTTGGCTTCCTGCATTTTACGTCCGTTACATTACTATAGGTATCTTGATGACATTTTTGGGATCTGGACCCATTCTGCTGCAGAGTTCTATCAGTTCCTTGACAAACTTAACCAACACAGAGACTCCATCAAACTAACAGCCACTCTCCATCCCAATTCGATAGATTTTCTTGACACCACCACCTTTAAAGGTCCAAATTTTTCCACAACACGTAAATTAGACATAAAAGTTTTCTTCAAAGAAACCGACAGCCATTCGCTGTTATATAACACCAGCTATCACCCAAAACATACCTTTGCTGGTCTGGTCAAGTCTCAACTTCTAAGATTTAAGAGGATTTGTACCAGAAGAGAAGATTTTAAAGTGGCTGTTAAAACACTCTTCACAGCCCTATTGGAGAGAGGTTACACATATACCTTGCTACGTGGAGCTTTAAGGACTTTTGAAGTTGTTAAACCAATTTGTTTAGATACCATGTTACCTATTATTATCACCTATTCGGAAGTTAATGTTGAGTTTGTCAAGCTACTGAAGAGTAACTTTTTACATGCTGGTGGAGAAACCTTTTTAAAGGACCACAAACTTATAGCAGCATATAGAAGAAACCGTAATCTACAGGATTTGTTGGTCAGGTCTAAACTCAGACCTCTGAATCCACCTAAAACAAGAAGATTAGATGGTTTTTTCAGACACTATAGGACAGTCCAAAACCAACTAACCAAGGAAGTTTTTATCACACAGAGAGGTGCTACAGTACAGACCAATAATTGTGTTTACTTAATTCGTTGCCTGAAATGTCAAAAGCAATATGTTGGAGAGACGGGTAACTCTTTACTTACACGTTTTACTCAACATCGCTATAACATTAACCAACAAAAAAATCTCCACAGTCCATTGGTTCGACATTTTGTAGACCATCAGTGGACCAATTTGAGAGCTACTATTTTGGAATTCAATCCTGATTGGTCAGTCAAACTTAGGAGAAAAATTGAACGAAATTGGATCAAAAAAATGGGCACAATTACACCGGATGGTTTAAACGAGAAATAATTAAATAAACACAATTAGGACCATGGTACTGGGGGGTCTGGACGGGGACCGGAGGGTTACAGTGGATCTGAAACTTGCATGGTAGTGAGTGCACTGAAAATCTGCTCACCTACGGTGAGCAGATTTTTCTTTCTTAACCCTAACCCTAACCCAACCCTAGCACTTAACACCTAACCTTAACCTCTAATGGTGATTCCTAACACCTAGCCCTAGCACTTAACACCTAACCTTAACCTCTAATGGTGATTCCTAACACCTAATCTTAACATCTAATGATGATCTCCTACACCTAACACCTGATGGTCAGTGACCGATCAATAAACTAGCACTAAAATATAGGATTATTTTTTAACAGTCGCCGCCTCTACTGGAGAGACGTTGGAAGCGATCAATGGCCTGGTTCTATTGAACAGCCATCATATCAAGCTCATTCAAATCAATACAATGAATGACTACCATACTAATCTACCAACCCCTTTCACTCACGGTACTATTGCAAAACTTTGCGCAAACTCGGCATGATGGGAACTTTTTACAAATTAACCAGGAAATAATTCTGATTGGACGGATTTTTACGAATAATTCTTAGTGTTGCATTCTGGTCTATAATCTCTAAAACCATGAGTGAGAAATACCTTCTGGAGAATCACTACCCCCAACAAAACGGCCATTTAATTCGAGCCTTCGAGGACACATCTTTTATGGTGAGTCACTCTGCATACCTGGGGCCGTGCGGTGTATGGGGCACAGGTATTTGCAAAACAAAAAACCCTAAAATAGGCTCTAAACCTTCCTGGAGTCGTGCGGTGTATGGGGCACAGGAAAGGTCTCTAAAAATTTGGAGTAAAATTTTCTTAAAAGATTTTTCTTCAAATAATTCAGTTTAATTGACTTTAAAATTAGCTTTATTCTTAGCATTTCCTGGGGCTGTGCGTTGTATGGAGCACAGGAATGCCTTCAAAATTAGCTTGGCTTCTAGCTTAGCTTTTAGCTGAGATTTTAGCTTAACTTTTAGCTTAGTTTCCGAACCCAGGACCCAGATCTTCAGTCCTGCACTGGCCAAACCAAGGAAACCCAGCGGTGCTAACAAATGGTTTGGGCAGTCAGGTGGTAAGTATGCGGCCCCCCATGTTCCGACTCTAGGACAGCACTGTGGGTGTGGTGGTCCAGGGCATCAGGACCTTAAACGTAGCCCAGTCTTCTTTGAGGATTAGCCTCTCCAATGCACAGTCCACCTTGCACCACATACGTTTAATTTGGTTCAATTGAATTTATCCAAACTTTTACCAACTAAATTCTTCATCCCTGACCCAGCTTAGGTGGTCATGCCATGGATGCAACGGGACCTAGGCCCCCTCCTCTTCCATTCTTTAGCGTTTTTTAGTGCGTTTTTCTTTTTAGCCTTACTTTGAGTTTTTTGAAAATCCTCACATTCTTAGCTAATTGATCCTAAATTTTCCACACTTGAACTACTCTAAAATGAATTGGCTATGGGACACACTCCAGGACTTGATCAATCCTTGGAGGGCCGTCCTCAGCGGAAAGTGTCTAGTTGGTAATGGCCGAAACACTTGATGATGCTGAGGTTCACTACTGATGATGTGTCCTGAAATTTAGCTTCTAAAATAGAACTTTTCCACAAGATACTGACTAAAGCCCCCTCCCTTTCCACCCTCTCTTTGGGGCGTGCACCCATTAGCTCTCCCGTCCTTCCCCCCTGACTGTTCCGACGTCTCCCACCTGGTGGGACCGCCGGACGGCTATGGGATTGCGGGGGGCTGTGGGCATCTGGATGCTTTCCCGTTCTTCCCCCCTGACCGCTCCGACGTCTCCCACCTGGTGGGACCGCCGGACGGTTATGGGATTACGGGGGGCCCCAGATGATGCAACTACCGTTGACGTCTCCGTTTTTCCCCCCTGACCAATCTGACGTTTCCCGCCTCAGGTGGAGACGCCGTTTGGCTATGGGATTGCGGGGCGTCACGGACGCCTACTTCTGTAAGCATTTCCGTGGTCCCCCCTGACCATTCCGATGTATCCCACTTCGGTGGGTGCACTGGGTGGCTATGGGATGACGGGATGCTGCAGATTTCTTCTCACCCCCACCTCCTCTAGACAGAGGGATGGAGGTGTCTCCTTTTCTCCTCCCCACCTCCTTTAGACAAAGGGATGGGTCTGTACTTCTCTCACCCCACCGCCTCTAGACAGAGGGATGGGTTTCTCCTTTTCTCCTCCCCACCTCCTTTAGACAAAGGGATGGGCCTGTGTTTCTCTGACCCCACCGCCTCTAGACAGAGGGATGGACGTGTCTCTGTCTCTCCCCACCTCCTTTAGACAAAGGGATGGGTCTGTACTTCTCACCCCACCGCCTCTAGACAGAGGGATGGAGGTGTCTTTCCTTCTCCCCCACCTCCTTTAGACAAAGGGATGGGTCTGTGTTTCTCTCTCCCTCACCTCCTCTAGACAGAGGGGTGAGTGGTACTATCCCCCTTTCTTCTCTGATGAGAATTCTCATCTACACAATTGTTGGATTAGGGGAGAACCGAGTGACATGCGACGGCCCGTGCACTACCGTTGATCTCCATTCAACTGCGCCGTCGTCGGACGCGTGGGGAGATCTCTGGGATCCGTACTACCCTAACCCTAACCCTAACCCTAAGACATTGCGAAGCCGGCTTTACAATGTCAGCGTTGTTAGGTGACATTGCCATATCGGCTTTACAATGCCAGCTGTGTTAGGTGACATTGCGAAGCCGGCTTTACAATGTCAGCGTTGTTAGGTGACATTGCCATATCGGCTTTACAATGCCAGCTGTGTTAGGTGACATTGCGAAGCCGGCTTTACAATGTCAGCGTTGTTAGGTGACATTGCCATATCGGCTTTACAATGCCAGCTGTGTTAGGTGACATTGCGAAGCCGGCTTTACCATGTCAGCGTTGTTAGGTGACATTGCCATATCGGCTTTACAATGCCTGGTGTGTTAAGGGACATTGCAAAATGGAAAGTACTGTTCCCACCCGCTTTAGTTAGCATGCCATCAACAGACTATGCTAAAAAAAAAATTTCAAAATTTTGCACCGTGACAGAAGTCAATGTGCACACAGAGGGTTGTATATACAAAGTGCAAACATTTGTATAGTGTATGTGCTGTGGCTGTTGCCACTTGCAACAGCTATTGGTTAAGGATCATCACTTGATGATCGTGGTTATTACCCCCTTACCTAACCCTAACCCTAACCCTTTTCAGCATTAATGGTGCCATCACAGAAGTGCAAGTTACCTTTGCCAAGGGCACTGACACAACCCCATACCATGACAGACCCTGGCTTTTGGACGTGTTGCTGGTAACAGTCTGGATGATCCTTTTCTTCTTTGGTCCGGAGCACACGGCGTCCATTTCTCCCAAAAAATACCTGAAATACTGATTCATCTGACCACAGTACACGTTTCCACTGTGTGATGGTCCATCCCAGATGCCTCCGAGCCCAGAGAAGTCAACGGCGCTTCTGGATACTGTTAACATAGGGCTTCCTTTTGGCACAGTACAGTTTTAACTGGCATTTGTGGCTGTAACTACATATTGTGGTACTTGACAAAGGTTTGCCAAAGTAGTCCTGAGCCCATGTGGTGATATCGCTTATAGATGAATGACGATTCTTAATGTAGTGCCATCTGAGGGCTTGGAGATCGCAGTTGTTCAGCTTAGGCTTGCACCCTTGTCCTTTTATGCATTGAAATTCCTCCTCATTCCTTGAATCTTTTAATTATGTTATGCACTGTTGAAGGTGAAATAAGCAAATGTTTTCCCATCTTTCTTTGAGGAACATTGTTTTTAAACATTTCAATAATTTTCTCATGTATTTGTTGGCAAACTGGCGATCCTCGGCCCATCTTTGCTCCTAAAGGGTTAGACCTTTCCTGGATGCTGCTTTTGTACCAAATCATAATTACAATCACCTGTTGACATCACCTGTTTCAAGTCACATCATTATTTAACCAATTTACCTGATTTGGAACCTTACCTTTTTTGGAATGTGTTGCAGGTCTGAATGACAGGAAAGGATGTATATTTACAAATGAAATTAAGTTGACCAGACAAAACATGAAATATTTTCTGTTCACATTGTCTGCAATGAAATACAAGTCAAAGTACATTTCGAAATCACTGCTTTCTTTTTTTATTTGTGTTTTCCATACTGTCCCAACTTTTTTCTGATTTGGGGTTGTAATTGCCCATATCTCAGCAATGAAATATTCAAAATGCAAAGTATTATACATGCCCGTGTTAGTCAGCATTTCCTCTATGCTACAAAAACAGTGTGTTTGAAATTTTGCACCGCCATAGAAGACAACGTGCACCCAGAGGGTTATATATAGAAACTTGAAACATTAGTTTAATATGTTGACTGTTGCTTTTGCCACTCACAACAGCCATCGGTACCCCTACCAACATCCAATTACATCCCTTATCCCTGTAACAGCTGCTACAATATTCCAAAAAATACCATGTTAAAAAATCTATTTTGCACCACCCCAGATTAGTATGTGCACACAGAGGGGTATACACACAAAGTGAAAACCTTAAGTTTTACTGAAACAATGGAGGATAAAACATGTTTATAAGTTTTATTGCTACACAGGATTCTGAACTGAACAGAAAATATATTTACTGCACAAAATCAACATCTTCAGATGTAAGATATTCTCATCTTAAAGATAAGAACAAAACCATGAACGTGGAGAAAGCAGGAACGTCTCTCTGAGTAAGAGCCTGAAACAGACAGAGAGGGTTGGTATCGCAGAAACAAGACTTCTGAAACAAATTGATCAACACACTCACGTTTTATTTCATCCAGCCATGATGTGCTTGACAAAAGCTGAAAGACATAAATACAGTTCCCATCAGCCAGTATATGAGATTGTATTTTGTATTTATTGACTGTGTGCAATACCTTCAAAGTTAATGCATCCATTGGTGTCTTCCTGTCCTGCTAGCAGGTTGTCCACTTCCCCCTCTGTCATCCTCTCTCCTAATAACACACAACATTTAGACAGAACGTCTGAGCATGCTCAGTGTGGATGTAGATTCAGAGATGCTAGAGTCCAAATCTCAAGTCTCTGGTGGTTAGAATGAGTGTTGTATCAGCTGCTGTGTGGCATCCAGGCTGTCCCTGACTAGCCATACATAATAACACTAATTCATCTTTTCATAACATCTAGTGAACGACAGTCAGAGTTAACCTCCCATAGACATAGCTAAAGCAAGAAGCAAGATAACATTAGCTGAGCTAAACATGTTTTCTAACCTATCAGGGTGTGGTTGCGGAAATTAGATGTGTCTGTGAACCAGAATCCTTTATCTTAATGCCACATGTGGTTGTTGTCAGAAGTTTTTAAAACACAAGCTTCTGAGGAATGGCACAGCAGCCCATGTCACATGCATGCTGAGTAACTAGGACTACAGTTTAAAATTAGCCGTCTCGCTTACACTGGCACTTTTACAGAAATGTTGATTCATGTGCATTGTCCTGACAAAATTAATAAAACCTACTTGCTGCTGGTCCAGTCAACCTGTTTCTTGTCCATTCTCACAGCAGATATGTTATGTGTTACGCGTTGTGTTATGCTGAGTTTAAGTTAAAGTTATTATATAAGAAGTTATAAGTTGTTCCATTTGCATGCTTTCAAGGAAATAATCTCTCTTAACTTCACTTCAGAAACAAACATTGTAACCCTTCATGAACTGTTTTAGTTTTTGCCATATTCAGAATGAGAGATGATCATACCCAGAGTGACCAGAACATGTCTCAGCTCAGCACCCATCACTGCCCCGTTTCCTTCTTTATCAAAAACTCTCAGGCCTTCCACAAAATCCTCGTATGTCCCCTGTAAACAGACACACACATGGGATGAGAAATAAATACTTTAAATATCTTCCTGGACTTAGACCGGACTCTGAACTCTGTGTATCATACTTTGTCTCTGGACTGAGCCACATGTTGCAGCATCGGCAGGAAGGTCTCAAAGTCCACCACGTTACTGTCCATGTCTGTTCCAAAAGAGAAGAGAAACCTATGTTGTTACATAATGTCTGAAAGCTTATGAACACAGTAACATCTTAAGTGTATCTGCCTGCTAAATGGGTCCTTTTGCAAATATATGTATTTGTATTAGAGCTGCACAATATATTGTTTCTTCACCATGGTAGCAATATCAACTGGCACAATGAACGCATCGTGACAGACACTCAGAGATTTTTTTTTGTGTTGGTTGAAAGAAAGTATCAACAGAGAAAACTGAACTTTAAAATGTTACGGTCATTATTTTTGTAGTGACGCCTTTAATGTACAATTCAATGTTCAACCCAGTCTCATGACAGTTCGTGAAATGGTGATGGTATTTAACATATTGATTTGTGCACAGGGTTATTCTGTTTTTTATCGTGTTGGTGAGCATGAATTTTAAACTAATGTATTTGAATGGTAAGCACATTTCATGATAACAGAACGATTATGGTAGTGAGTAGTATTAAAAAGCCAAAAATCTGCGTAAGTAGGTTGGTTGGGAGGGTGGATGAGTCAAACCACACCGGACTTCCACCCTGGAGACGGGATCACGCCCCTCGTGTTGTAGTTCCTTTCCGCGTTGTTCTCCTAACCACCACCTTTCCCTGTCTTTTGTCTCCTAACCACAACCATCCCTTTGTTGTAGCGCGTCCCGCATGTGGCAGTCTGCCATGCGGCATTTAATATCCCCGTTGTTGCTTCCCCCGTAGACCACGGTTCATGCCCTGGCGGGCGTTATTGTAACCGTCTACAACGTATATTCAATTTGTTCAAGTAAAGAATGTTGGAAATTCATAATTTCATTAGTTTTACCTCATTTATAATATTTCAGCAGAATACTGAAAGCAGCAGAAGTGAGAACACTTTAATATCTGTTAATTTATTGCAAGTTATGTGGTTCAATGTTATGGCAGATTTTCCTCATATCATGCAGCCCTAATATATATATATATGTATATATATGTATATATATGTATATGTATATATATATATATGTATATATATATATATATATATATATATATATATGTATATGTATATATATAAGTATATATATATATATAAGTATTCGTACCCTCAGGTTTGGGTCGTCCCAGCACTCGGAGGACTTCAGCATTGGTCGGATTTTGACCGAGAGCTCTCATCACGTCTCCACACTGAGAGAACAAGATTTTCTGCTGGTTCTCTGCAGTCCTGTCAAACAGCTGGAAGGCTTCTTTAAACTCTACACACACACACACACACACACACACACACACACACACACACACACACACACACACACACACTGATTATATGAACACTGTGTGTGTTTTGCGTGTATGTGTGTGTGTGTGTGTTTTACCTTCGATCTGATCAGTGCTGAACTCAATCTGAAAAAGAAAACACTGATCTGAAATCAGCACATACTGATGAATGAGCTCTTTACATAACAGGTGTCAATGATTAATCAGTTACTTCTTTGTACCCCGACCAGAAGTTAACATTATGATTATTAAGTAAAATGTTTTTTTATAGAAAATCACAAGGTAATACAGACAGGTCAACTAAAAGCCTTTTAAAGGATAAGCCAAGAGTCCAGAGAAACAGCAGATGTTAGAGGAGGCCGAGCATTCCACAGTCTCGCTGCTGCAGACAATAAAGCTCAATCACCTCGGGAGTTACGGAACAGGTAGAAGATTTAACATGTCAGACCTCAGAGAGCGAGCTGATAAATAAGGCTACAGGAGGTCGGCCGTATGCAGGAGCCTGACCAATGTATCAGAGTGAATCCTGTATTTTACTGGTGCAGAGACTTAAAAACCGGGCTGTTTTGAGACCGTTCAAAGAGTATGTTTTTAGTATGAACTAACTTCTGTTTTGTCATCTTAAGCACTAAAAGGACAATGTGTAAAAACAGAGACAGACCTTGATGCTTTGTGGGTCGAAGTCTGGTTCTTTAGCAGTTTCTGGTTCTGGAGAGATTTTCACTGCTTCCTTCTTTAATTCTGCTTTTTTGGGCGCCATAATGGACAGATGGAGAGTAAAACAGGATGGAAAGATAATAAAGAACAGAATCAGATAATAGAAGGTGAATGCAGGAAGACAGAGAGGAAAAGGATAGAAACAGAGGAGATTCCTCTGTGAGTCGGCTTAAATACCGTCACACTCACAGTCCATCAGGCCCATTTAAGGTCAGAGAATTAACTAATGAATGAATCCTCTCAGGATTTCTACTGCAGACAGACAAACTTCAAATAGATCTGAAAAAAAATCCACAATCCTCTACTGAACCCACACAGAAACACATTTACTGAGACCTCCTTAAATAGAAGACACGACTACTCTCCATTGAGACCACCTGAAATAGAAAACACATCAACTTTTATATCTCTGTCTGACTGAGGAGAGGACTGAATGAGAAGGCAGAGTAAACTGTGAGGAGATGAACTCCAGATATTACATGTTGTTGTACTGGTTGTCTCAGGCTGTGACATGCACTCACATATCTCACTGCTTTTACTAAGAATCCAATGAGATTTGGTAAACAAAAAACAAAAACAAATCAAAAATATTGTAACAAAATAAGGAAGGTAAAATGTTTCTATTCATTACAATGTTTCAGTTTCTTAAAATTAAAACAAACAATGGCTATTTGTTGCCACCGGTGTTTTGCCTACCTGCTTTTCTTTGCTAAGCCAGTAGGCTGCACTGTTAATTCCATTTAATGCTCTGGTAAACGGGATTTGGTAATCCTGAAATTTGATATTTGGATCACAGTGATCCAATCCAATGTTCCTTTAAAAAACTGGCATGAAAGTAAGATCCATCAGGTGATTTTGTATAGCAAAACATGGGATTTCCAAATCTGCATCAATTTGATCCAGATTACATTTTTGGAAAAACTGGGCCCAGGTCAGGTGAGGATCAGGTGATGATCAGGTGAGGATCAGATTCCCCAGGCACAGTTCACTGCTGCCCACTCCTCCCTGTGGAAGGAGGGATGGGTTAAATGCAGAGATGAAATTTCGCTACATATATATATGTATGTGACAATAAAGTTGATCTGAATCTGAATCAGGTGATGATCAGGTGAGGATCAGGTGAGGACAAAGCAGAGTGAGATAAAGGAACATGTGTTCTCAGAACAGATGCCCACTGAGAAAATGCAGGAATGAAAACAATATAAATAACATATTGCAAAATAATAGTAGAAAAATGTAATCTGTTCCAGTTAGTGTACTTCTCTTCTTTAACCAGTGGGAGGCAGCATCTCTCAGGTTTCTGCCAGCTGAGCTGTTTGTAAAAGGACAGCTTTGGTTTGCAGCTGCTGAATCACGTCCTGCTCTGTGGGGATTTAGGGAATTTGCACTGCAAGGAGCAAACATAGAACTTCACATCTTACAAAGTGATGTTGATGATGTAAGATATTGCTCTCATGTGTATATATATATATATATATATATATATATATATATATATATATATATATATATATACAGCATGTAGGATGTTCAGGGGTCCATTTCAGAAAGCAGGTTTAGTGAGAACTCTGAGTTTGTTAAGCCTGAGATGAGGGAAACTCTGGGTTTTCTGTTTCAGAAAGAGAGATAACTTAACCTCAGAGTCAGTTACTATGGTAACTGAGCCTGTGAACCTAACCTGGTCAGGAGCAGGTTTTCTTCAAGAAACCTTGAGTTTTTCTCAGACTCCTCCCTCTGACACAGCGCTCTTCATTTCCTCATTCATTCATTCATTCAGTCTGGATCAGGCACTTTTTAGCGCAGTTTGTTATATCGGCATGAATAAAAAAATCATTGTTAGTTTAATAACTGTTAGGAAGACTTTAAAACATTGTTTTTTCTTAAAACATGGCATTTCCTTTTGTCGACGATTCCGGTGATGAAGACGCTGTATTACTCCACAGGGAGTTAAACATGCGTTGGGAGAAGTTATTAGGAATTCCACAGTATTAGAGGTAAATTATGTAAACCCTTTAAAATAAAAGATTATGAACTATAATTCTGTGCTGCAGCCTCAGAATGGGATTAGTAGGCCTAGGACTTTTTTGCCCGCAGTATTGCACCTAAAGGAAATAGATTATAGGTTCAATACCATTTCACCAGTGTATATATATATATATATATATATATATATATATATATATATATATATATATATATATATATATATGTGTCTGTACATTATATTGGAATATACGCATTCACGCTAGCAGCAATTTTCTCCAACGCAAATTCTCTCTCTTTTGCAGGAGCCGCTGTGTTGCTTTTTTAACGAAATACATGTTTAAACTCGAATATGTGTGTGAGTATTTCTGCCAACCCATTTGTTTGTGGTTCTTGCCATGGTGAATTGTAGTATCATGGTTCCATTCATGCTGCATTTTTATTATGGTAGTGCACGAGCGTGAAACTACTCCGAGTTGATTGAACCAACTCATATCAGCTGTTCTGGAACTGAAAACTCTGTTTCATCTCAGGGTAAATCAACTCAGAGATCAGGGTTAGACTCAGAGTTTGTTTAACCTCCTTCCTGAAACGGACCCCTGGTGAGTCAAAGGTTTAATGATGTTATGTTACGGTATAGAATACTGTTTTCTAATTGATCCACTGTGATATTGGGATCACTTTACTAGATAAAGGCAAAACTACACACCGCCTCTAAGTCAAGTGTTTGGTCCAGGACACCTGGGTCAGCTGGGCAAAACAGAGAATATGCCACTGCAATTGACTTTATATTACAATGAATCCAATATTATCTCAATGAAATGACAAGGATTTTATGAATTGTAATCATACATTTAAGTCAAATAAAAAAGATAAAATTACACAAAATGACGGAAATTAAAATAAAAGAAAGAGATTAGTAATTTTGTGGATATGTTAATGACTAGACTTCTTCTGACCATTACTATCCACAGAACACAGCCAGCCTTTACTTCTCTCCTGCAGCTGGAAGACCGGATAACAACTGGCCTCCCAGCAGGTACTGTATGAATATAATCTCAACTCACACATCTACACACACACTCTCTCTCACACACACACACACACACACACACTCTCACATACTCAAACACACACATACACACACACACACACACACAGACACACACACACACACACATTGGTACACACACAGACACAAGGTTTATTTCCATCCAGAGTCTGCAGTGGTCGTTCATAAGAAATCTTGTAAGTCATTTCTTGTGAATGCACCAAAACACCAAAGCAAATTCATTGTATGCGAAAACCAACTTTTCAGTCAACTGGATTCTGATTCTAATTGTTTCACTGCTTAATTTTCAGTTGAACACAAGAAGATATAGATATGAGATAAGTAGCCGACTTTTATAAAATAACATGACGTTGGGGGTTGGTTTTCTTCCCGTCCTCCCCAATTTTTTGAGTCACCAGCCGCCACTGATATATGATGTGTCTGTTTTTGAAATCAAACATGTCCTCTAGTGTTTATTTCATTGATTAAAAAGGGGGAACTGGCATTTTTCATTAATTAATCAATTAATTCAAGTCCGTTTTTATGTCAGAAATTAGGCTTGAAATGAATACATTTCTATAACAAAATGATTTAAAAAGGTGTGATGGGAAATAATGGCCATGTGACTGTGTGTGTGTGTGTGTGCGTGTGTATGTGTGTGTGTGTGTGTGTGTGTGTGTGTGTATGTGTGTGTGTGTGTGTGTGTGTGTGTGTGTGCGTGTGTGTGCGTGTGTGTGTGTGTGTGTGATGACACACTACCTGACCTCTCAGGTTTCAGTCCGAGAGGCAAAGCGAGGCAAGGCCAGAAGACACCAGACGGACAGACAGAAAGACAGTTAGAGTGAGGGACAGACAGACAGACAGACAGACAGACAGACAGACAGACAGACAGATAGACAGACAGCAAATACTCTGATAATTACTTGAATAATTTGGGAATAAACAACTGGAATAGGTAAGACTGAACCATCATTACTGATAGTGTGTGTGTTTGTGTGTGTGTCTGTCTGTCTGTCTGTCTGTCTGTCTGTCTGTCTGTCTGTGTGTGTGACATTTGTATGAATTAACCACGTGTTGATATTGCGAAGGACTGTGTGTATAGAAATTAAGAGTGCTTTCACACCTAGCTGTAGACTTGGTGTGATTCAGGGTTGAAGGTGCAACATCATGTCGTTTTTCATTTCGTTGGGTTTGCGTTCACACTGCACTTTGTCAAACACTCAACAAATGTTCACTGGTCCGTTGGACAGAATATCTGACTGAAACTCGCCGACACTTCTGCTCTCAGAAATATCAGAGCAACAGCACATTTATAACAGTCTTGCTTTAGTGTTAATATTTTAGAAGTTGATCAATGTGAGCAGCAGACACACAATGAGCGACGGAGAGAGAGATGATGATGTCACAGAGATTGATGATGTCACAGAGACTGATGATGTCACAGAGACGACCAGCAATGTGTAATCACAATAAGTTGTGGATCTCAAAGTTGTCATCCCTTAAATCAGATATAAGTCTACAAACTGTGTGAAAGGTTGAAACTGCAGTTAGCAAATGCTGTTTTTGGTTCTCTTCCTGTATTTGGGTCGGATCATTCCCACCTGAAGTGAAATGAACTCTAGGGAGCAGAAACCCCCGTTTTCAACTGGACTATCTGCCAAAACTGCTCAGCTGTGAAAGCAGCCTCAGAGTTCAGCCTCAGTAATCCAAAGGTTTCTGGCTTTTCTCTCCAACATTGACGTGGACAGGCCTAAATCTGCAAGAACCAGAATTTGAGAAACTTTTGATTATTGGATTAACTAAAATTACCTTTAACGCCCCATTGTGTAACATTTGTAGTTGTTTATTATCAAAATCGGTATTGCCCTTCACAAACGTGTCCTTTTTTATGATTATTGACCACCACCATCAATTTCAAGTATTCCTATTGGCTTGACATTTTACATTTGCGCTTACATGAACTGGTGTAGACGCTCCATATTCATACATGAACTGGTGTAGACGCTCCATATTCATACATGAACTGGGGTAGACGCTCCATATTCATACATGAACTGGTGTAGACGCTCCATATTCATACATGAACTGGGGTAGACGCTCCATATTCATACATGAACTGGTGTAGACGCTCCATATTCATACATGAACTGGTGTAGACGCTCCATATTCATACATGAACTGGGGTAGACGCTCCATATTCATACATGAACTGGTGTAGACGCTCCATATTCATACATGAACTGGGGTAGACGCTCCATATTCATACATGAACTGGTGTAGACGCTCCATATTCATACATTAACTGGGGTAGACGCTCCATATTCGTGCTCCATCTTGAAATACATTGGCCGGAAAGGGACATACAGGACATACTTCTCCGCCTTTCGCATTTTAGACTCACAGCTGCTGCTAACGGGTATTGCCCAGGCAAGTTTGAAGAAGGAAACACGGAGGACCACAGTATTCAAAATCCAAATTTCTGGATCAGTAAAAGAAAACGGATATTGAAAAGGGCAAGAGACCGACATCATCAGAAAAAGATTGAACATTGGAGCTGCTTTGGATGGATACACCAATTCCCAACTAATTAATTATACTCAGGACCGCTGCAGTCTCTCTCTCTTTTTTTTCTCTCTCTCCTTTCCGTCAGGTGGCGCACGTGCCTGCTCGTGGTGTGAAGCGCATGTCCGCGCAACTCTCTGACATGCACTCCAACCATGGATGTATTAAGAGTGTACAGCCTTTTGTACACTTTCGCTTTTTAAGCATGACGGCTACCATAGCTGCAATTCGTAATTTCAACTGCGTGGCGAGAGAGAGAGTTGATTGCAATATATGATCTCAGCACTAGATGGGAGTAATTCTTACACAATGCAGCTTTAACAAAACAGAGAAAATTAAATTCACAAATCATTTACAAAACAGAACCAACTTTGAATGTATGATTAATGTCACCTTTATACTTTGTGTTGTACCTGAATGCACCGTGTGTCTGTGTGTGTGTGTGTGTGTGTGTGTAGTACACCTGCTGTACTGCTGTTAAACTGATACACTCTCTCTGATTTAACTCTGCGTCATCATCATATCAGCTGTTCAGAGTCCTGAGCTCATTAAATCTCCTCAGAAAGCTTCAGTTCTAACTTTTGATGCAGGAAATGTGTGTGGCATATGAGAGCTGAAATTGCTGAAAATACAGAAATCTTAAAGTCTCAAATGCATGCTAAAACTGTTTTAACTAACTTTTACAACAGTCGGAACCTGAACTGCAGAAGCTGAGATCTGAATGACTACAAGAAATCTATGAAATCTGGATCCATGGAAAGCTTCAGTTCTAACCAGAAGATGCATTTCCTGCAGAAAATGCATGTGAATGCTGAAATTGCAAAGAATTGCTTTCATTTTCCAACATAACATTTTTATTTAGTTTCCCATTTGAACTTTCAGAATTAGAAACATATTTATAAATTCTCAATAGTTAAGTCACTTTTTAACCTGCAGGTTACCATAGAAACAGTGCTGCTGCTTCAGCTAATTGGTGAAAGTAAATAATCTCCAGACACACTGTGATCTTTGAACCTCTGTAAGTAGCTGTAAGGACCAATACAAGTTACTAGGAGATGGTCCACTGAAGCTTTCTTAATGTTGAGTCTGCAGCAGGAGAGGTTAGCATTACTGTGCTACATGCTAACTGTGCATCCAACATTTAGCAAAATAAAGAGTGTCTCGTTGGCTGGATGATGAGACATTTCATTCGACATGACTTTGGCCGTAGATGACATGTGGGCGTTTATAGTTGAACATGTATTTATGGGCCAACTGATCAGGGATCAGATATTAACAACTGCTGCAGTCTAATATAGCTCAGTGTGGCTGTGGCCAGGCTAATGCTGCCTGAGCAGGGCACACTGAAAGGTTAACGGACTGCAGAGGTACTAGCATTTACCTAGTCAGATTAGCACTGTTAGCTTTAGTCTAGGATGGTATGTGTGCTAAAAATGACTCAGGAAAGCTTTAATATGAATGGATCTTCACACATCTCTGGTTGCTAAATGTATCTCTGGTGACTAGCTTAAATATTTGTGCTACTAGCTGAAAACAGCTGGGTGCTTGCATTAAGCCAAAGAGCTAAGACCTATAGAAGCTAAAGGTTTGAACCTTGAATCCTTTCTCTTAGAAATAAACCCAAAATAGTGTCAGTTTGTTCCAGTTCCTCATTAAAAACACAACCAGTATTTGATTCAGGAGTTCAGATCTCCTTCCAGAGGACAGAGGAAGTCTGAGTAGCCCAACTTTTAAAAATAACAACATGGATCACAGTTATTCAGACTGATCTTCATTTCAATCAATACATTTGGAAGATGAAATGCAGCACTGTTGTCACGTAGATTCCTGTTGCGTAGAAACAGGCCTTTAAGGTCAGTTCTTTGTGTTTGTAGGTTGAAACTGTTGAAGAGATATAAGAGTGAATGAAGCTGCTGCAGAGAATCAGTCTCACTGATCTCACGCACATGTGATGGCAGCACATTCGGAGGTTTCAGAGTTACAAGTTACTTGGCATCTGAATCGCAATGTGATCCTCAAAACACACACACACACTCACACACACACACAAACACTCTCACACACACACACACACACACACACACACATACACACGCACACACACACAGATATATCAGTGTGCGGATGTGTTTCATGTCTGGCAGCAGGTCGGAACTGTAGCTGTTTGTGTCCACTGAGATTTCAGAGAGAAACTTTAACTTAACTGTCAGTGAGTTTCTGTCTCAATCAGAGAACATCACACCAACACTATATAGCAGTGGTTCCCAAAGTGGGGTGAATGGACACCCAGGGGTTCTTGAAGGGGGTCCAGGGTCCCCAACAAAATGTTGAATTATCTTTTTTCATTATAATTCCATCCATACACACCGACATCTGAACACAATGTCATTATTTTGGTTATTAGCTTCATACACTTTCTGTAATAAAAGAAAGAACACCTATTAATAATGTGGTTGACTTTGTGTCAGTTTAGGTGTCCTTGACATGAAGAAGTGTGGGAACCACTGATATATATATATATATATATATATATATATATATATATATATATATATATATATATATATATATATACACACACACACTTTATAATTCAGTTCAATTAAATTGTATATATAGTGTCATATACCAGACGTTATCTCAGGCATCCTGGGAGCTGAAGGCTGTTGGAGACTCTGTGGGTACATCTCTGCTCTGTGTATCCATCCTCACTCCTCGTTCCTCGGCGCAGGAGTAAATGCCCTGACACAAAAAGCCGACGTCCACCAACTACTGCCGACGATGGCCACCTGTGACGTTGCCTCTTGTCGGCCCTCGTCACCTTTTTCTGTGACAAAAATTACACCGCACAGACTACAGCCGACCGTTCATGAGTACAATGAAATAACTCCCCATACCAGCAGGCGGCGGTAATCTATTCATTATTCAACAACACAAGGGAAACCAGATACCTTTGCTATGATATACCCACAACAAAACCCAGTTTTCTTTAGCCACCAGCAGCAGAACCAAACAGAGCCTACAGTCCCTCTGCTTCACTCCCCGCCGGGAAGACAGCGGTACCTGCAGATGGCTAACCATACTGTGCCTCTCCCGGGCTTTCATCCGTTCTCTCGGCAAAGAAGTCTCCCTACGGTGGGAGCAGAGCGACTTAATGGCACGCTACTAGCTCGTTAGCTAATGTTAGTTTGCTAATTTCCTCCACCCAACACGCCTTCATCATATACTGGTTACTGTGAAATAAGCCAAATGAACATGTCAGTCATCTGGTGATAGCAATGTGCTTTCCTTAGATTTGACCTGTGAGCCTGTGAATTCAACATTTTACAAATGTATAGGCTGGTAGGCTAGCACAATTGCTTTCTATGGGGCTAATTGTTTAGCAGTACAGACAGCACAGAGAATTCCATTAGTGTCTTTATATTAAATATCACGTAGGAAATTAGTTTATTAAAACGTTAGTTTATTTTGTAATGTGTATGTATGTAGAGATCCTGTAAAAGACATTTCATACATAGATGGCTTAGCTAAAGATATAGCATTAGTTAGTGAAGGTTGATTGGAGAAATGCTTTGTGAATATATGTCATGTTTCTAAGGTGCCTGTGTTTGTAGATCAACCAGAAGAGGTTGAGGGCAAGAGTTGATCAATTTTATCTCTAATAGTTTGTATTATTGAAAAAGCTCATGAAGTTGTCACTACTGAGACTTGTATAAATACACGGATATATAAAGCTGACTGGACTTTTTATGAAAGTGATTCTTTGAAGGTGACATTAGCACACACACACACACATAAAAGAAATCTTAGCATTAACATATTAAATTGAGTTTATGATAAAAATGTATTGACACTGAACTATTTATAGTCAATATTTAGTGAAATCCTTTGAACTCCAGGACTCTGTCAGCTGTTGTCTGCCATTCAATTCCTGCAGGATGCTGCAACACACATGTACACACACACACACACACACACACACACACACACACACACACACACACACACACACACACACACACACACACACACACACACATCGTTTTATTTTAGCGTTGTAAGCTGACAGAGAGAGGAAATGCCGGGCATCTCTGACTGCATCCAAAAACATTCTGTGGTCTACAGTTGCACACACACACACACACACACACACACACACACATCTGTGGTGCATTAAAAGCAGAAGGACTTTTCTCTATCAGTGTGACACAACATCACACTCTGCTGGAACAACAACACTGATAACACCTCTGCGTGTGTGTGTGTGTGTGTGTGTGTGTGTGGGAGGGGGGGGTGAGACAGATAGACAGTTCTGAGAAAAAGAAGACTGGTGTCATTTTATTAAAGTTAAATGGGTTAGAATAGTTATTAAAATGTAATCTTTTTCTAGTGGTTTTCTGTTCATGTATCACCAGATATATCGTTATCAAGATATTCAACAACGTTCAAACATATCGCATATTTTACTCATTTCTTGCAGCCCTGATATCAAATGTATCAATGCAGAAATTGTTGCAGTAACTTTTGATGGAGATGACAATGTGCAAATTCCAAATAGGCCTTTCTCAAAGTCTGCGTTCTTGTGTTCTTAGTTGGTTAGTTAGTTAAAATCCTCATCCTGACACGTTCAGTCCAAATAACAAAGACGTCTCAGTCTGCATGTTTTATCACGATACTCTGCAGCTGACTTTAGTGGATTACATTTCACTTCAACCGACCGGGGGGATGAGGGACTTTTACTCCTGAAACTTTCAGGAAGTCCTCCACATCACCAACATTTTAATATTATTACATGTTGAGTTAATATTCAAAAGTTAAAAACTCATCAATCCGTCAATTTAGTTTTTGTTAATAAACACTAGTTTTTGCACTTCTAAAGCTTCCTGTCTGGCTTCCTCAAAATGCCCCATCCCCTCAACGGCCTTGGCCCGAGGTGGTTGGTGTGAAGTTTTATGTTCCTGTCATTTCGTTCTTTCTCTGGGGACATCTTGTGGTGAAAAAATTGATGACATCAATGTCGTTTGTCTCCGTGAGTCTGTGTGTGGCGCCTGTTATCACAAAGACAAGAGGCTGAATGACATGTTAGTGATGGACTCAGACACACTCTCCACACAAATCACACTCATGCACGCACAGACACACACATACACACAGACACAAACACACAGACACACACACACCTTCAGTTTGAAGCAGGGGGCTAACCAACAGCAGCTCAACACAGTAAGACTCCTGTTTTCTAACAGCATTAATGTTTCTGTGTGTTTGATCAGATGAATGAATTTTATTAGCAGAGGATGCTTCCAGATGTTTAGTTTAAGCTGTTAACTTTGTTAGTGATACTTAATAAGTGTTAAGTTGTTAACCTTCATCCTACCAACATACCGACTGGGGACGCCAAGAACAAGCTACTGTAAGAAACCACCATTATATAAAAACGTAGTTCTTCCTAAAGGATTATTAGCTTAATTAGTTAATGTTAATGTCATCTAGAGAAAGAGAGATGTCTATTTTAGGAAAGTTGGTTTAGTTACAGTTAATTTGCATGTTTTATGAAATAAAAACAGGCCGAGCACATGAGGAAATGTCTGTCTTTCTCCTTCAAAATGACTGAGCCAGTTCCCAGACCCTCTTGGGACTGGCTAACCTTTGATCTATCTATTCTATAGTATTTATTAAAACTCTATAGGCTGCAGTTGGGTGCTGTTGACCGGCGTCCTTACATTGCTGAAGAAGCTGGAGTCAGCAGATACTCCAATTGGCAAGAGGGTTATTGATAGGTTATAAAATATGGACGTAGTCTCCATGACGTCAGCCAAGCTTCTGAAGAGCCAAAATGACTTCTGTGATGCCAGCCACCAGTCACTTAAAGTGAATGAAACGCCCCTAATTATGCATTTAGTTTAGTATCAGTGATCTGCATTGATGTATCTATGTAGTTTAGTGTCTCTATTGATTTATTTGCTGCTGTTTGTGCCACAGCCTCTGCGAGCTACCAAGGTTTTTGTAGCAGCCGCTGCTTGTGGAACCACCTTAGTCCATTTCCATCGATTGTGGAATGTCTGCGGATCTGCTCCGGAACGGCCGCGGAGTCAACAGGTTTCCATTAAAGTCAATGTGTGTATTTTCACTGACAGCGGAACGGTTGTGTTTCGACTCCGTCCCAGCTCCGGCGATCGCAGCCCTCCGGAGTAGATACACAGAGCTTCTTTTTGTGCTGGACGCCGGAGAGCTCCGCAGCAATTCAGCACAGGGCAGGGAAAGGAAGTCGAGCACAGAAACAAAATAATTATAATAATCTGGTTAATTTTCAAAATAAAATCCTCTGTGCTCACGACGGATCATATTTCCCTGCACTACACCTTGAAATCATTGTAATGGGCGGAGACAGGCTTGAAGTCAATTGTTGTTGGTTTTGTGGTTCTGCTTATGGAAACTACATCCTGTTATATCACGCGATCATACGTGAATTCGCAAGATCTCATGGGTCAGAGTGACTTCAGCTGTAAGTCATGGCCGCAGCCGTTCTGCAAAAAATCCGGACTTGGTGGGTATTGACAGATGCCGGAGCACGGAGCCGACACAGAGCGGAGCCGACACACAGCAGAGACGATCCGCAGACGTTCCGCAGTCGGTGTAAATGAGGAGTTAGTGTTTGCCAAAGTTTTCACTGGTAAAGGCGGTGCTGTGGAAACCATGGTAGCATCGCTGTTTGTGACAACTTTTGGTTCGGTGACAGCTGCCTCAGAAATTAGCCAGATGCAGCTGGAGCTTCTGCTATTAGTGGCATGTGCCCAGCCCCGGGTAAGATTCTGTGGTAAAATTACAGATCGTGGCACCTGCTTTGACTCCAACAGCTACCACTATTCAGACCTGACATAATGCTGTTTGTGACTCAAGATAACACAGAGACTTCCACCGTTTGTAGCCTGTGCTGTAACAGGCACCGCAAAACGTTTCGGTTACTACCTCATCTGCTTCTGTTTGTAGCTGCTGTTTGTAGCTGCTGTAGCCTCTGGCAGGATGCCACAGTAACTGCTGACACTTAAATGTCACGACAACTGCTACTGGTGAGATGCCGGAAGCTGTCACTTTTTCAGGCCAAACAGTTGCTGCTGTTAATAGCAGCTGTTATAGTTTGGGAGGATAGGACTGAAAGAGCGAATCCCAATGAGTGATTGAGATTGATTGTAATGGGTTGTGACAGGAACATGCTGGTTCCTGTTGTTAGTGTTTACCTGCAGGCTGTGCTGGATGTTTGAAGACTCAGAGAGCTCTCCTGCCTAGAAGTAGTTGTTTTTCATTTGCAGATCGTAGTGAACGAGAAGGCTCATAAACTTGTATGAATTCAGCTGGATGCCGTGTCAGTGGCCTCTGTAGGAGAGCATTAGTGACTTTCATTTACAACATTTATCTGCCAATGTTCTAACTTTAAACTATCAAATGGTAACAATAAAATATAATAATTATAATAATATTTTGTTTTATTTGAATTTCCTTTCTGTGAACAGTGGCAATGCCACCTCCCCATCCCTCGGTGCATGGTTTGTCTGTGCGGATGAATGCTGTTGATGTGATCTGGTTGAGTGAGAAGTAACATATGTGGTGATACGGGTTAGGGGTTAGGGTTAGATATGATATGACCCGGCAGAGATTATTGACGGTTGTGGGTTGCTTTATAGATGAAATTTAGCTCAAAGGTCCCCGACCACCACACACACACCTCCACACATACCCCTGAGTTGGGCTGAGTTAAATCACTGGTCAAAATTGACCAGCTGACACAAAAAATGTGTGCAGCTTTCTAACACATTACAAGGGTTAACATCAGAGATCTCTTCATTTGCCTTTCTGAGCAGCTCGCTGTCATCAGATGTCACAGCAGGCGTTGTTGTAGTGGGACGTGGTTGCTGGTGAACAGAAAAAAAAAGAATGCCAGTACAGGGCTAACAGAGAAACAGGGTCTTAAATAAAAAATAGCCATCTTTCAGCAGTCACTGCAAGGTAAAAGTTTGGGCACTTACAGGCAGGGGCTCCAAACTGGAGCCCACTGTGCTAATATGGTTTTTATGGGGCTGTCACAGAAGTTCAGAGGCAAAACTTACACCCACGGTTCCGGCTTCAGGTTTCGGGCTAGGCTTTGCTTGGTTTCCAGTTGATACAGCTATGGTTGTTAGCTTCCAGTGCTAAAAACAGACCGGCGAGTAGCCTGCTACCTACAGCAGCAGTAGCAGAAATAAAATATGACTCTTGGCAGTTATTCAGGTGTCCAATTATTAAAATATATGAACCGGATTAAAGGTGGACTTACAACAGACCAGGATAACAAAGTGTGTCCTAAAGCATAGAGTATGAAGTGAAGAAGACAAACTTGTAAGAGAGGGGTACACAGAATACAAATTGCCAACAAAACACTGTCTTTGATGTAGCTTTCCTTTATTTATTTGATGTCCTTATTTATGGTGTAATGCATCTGTTTATGTAAAATAGAAAAGATAAATATCAATCTGAAACTCGACTGACAGCAGAATGTGTGTGTGTGTGTGTGTGTGTGTGTGTGTGTGTGTGTGTGTGTGTGTGTGTGTGTGTGGCTGTATTTAGCTGCCTGAAGCCTAATATTTGTGGGAACCAGCAGAGTCACTAAGCTGACACACAATCTGAGAGAGACAGACAGATGACGTTAATAAATGTGTTCATGTTGACACTGCGGTAACAGCTTCGGCCTGTAGGGGGCGCTACGTGCTGCGTGTTTACAGCAAGCGATCATCTTAATAATCTGTAAAATGACTCGTATTAAAAACTCTGAAGAACTGATCAATGACACAGTGATCAGTTTATTTTAACTGTACAGTTCAGTCCTGAAAACAATGTTTTACTAATCCATCAATAAATTATCAATTAACCAATCTGACTGATTTACAGCCGGCTGGGATTCAAATGCCTGCTGAAGGAGACAAGGAGAGGAGACAAGGAGAGGAGACAAGGACAGGGGACAGGGAGAGGAGATGGGGAGAGGAGACAAGGAGAGAGGAGACAAGGAGAGGAGACAGGGAGAGGAGACAAGGACAGGAGACAGGGAGAGGAGACGGGGAGAGGAGACAACGACAGGAGACAGGGAGAGGAGACAAGGAGAGGTGTCAAGGACAGGAGACAGGGAGAGGAGACAAGGAGAGGAGAGGACAGGAGACAAGGAGAGGAGACAGGGAGAGGAGACAGGGAGAGGAGACAAGGAGAGGAGAAAAGGAGAGGAGACAAGGGAGAGGAGACAAGGAGTGGATATAAGGAGAGGAGAGGACAGGAGACAAGGACAAGAGACAGGGAGAGGAGACCAAGAGAGGAGAAAAGGAGAGGAGACAGGGAGAGGAGACCAGGAGAGGAGAAAAGGAGAGGAGACAAGGACAGGAGAGGACAGGAGAGTGTGTGTGTGTGTCTGTGTGTGTGTGTGTGTGTGTCTGTGTGTGTGTCTGTGTGTGTGTGTGTGTGTGTGTGTGTGTGTGTGTGTGTGTGTGTGTATGTGTGTGTGTGTGTGTCTGTGTGTGTGTGTGTGTGTGTGTGTGTGTGTATGTGTGTGTGTGTGTCTGTATGTGTGCGTGTGTGTGTGTATGCGTGTGTGTGACTGCAACTTTACACCAGAGGCTAAACTGATAACTCCCAACAGCTGCAGCTCCCATGGCAACGCAAGGGTGGGGTGAACCCTGGTAACGGTCAAGAGACAAGTCTGTGTGTGTGTGTGTGTGTGTGTGTGTTTCTTTGAGTATCTCTGCATCTGATTTCATCCATAAAGCATGACTATTGCCAAAATGCAAATTACGGTGTTGTTGTGGATTTATGTGAGTCAAATTTTAGATTAGAAGCATAATTAGGACAGAATCGCCACATCTAAGATTGACCGTATTCTCGCTTTGGATGAAATGGCCTTTTGAATGGGAAAGCTGGAAGGGGGGGGCACTACTATGATAGACTCAAAATCACGATTCATGATCACCAAGAAAAAGTATCAAAAGGAGCTGTACACATGAACTCAGCTTTGACAACATTGTCTGTGTCCACACAGATTTACTAGAAAGAAAGGTTTTGAATGACTTACTTTAGCTGTCATTGTTTCCGGGTGCTACCATCTCTGAATGCAGCGTAATGGGGAGGAGAGTAAAGACAGAATGTAAGAGGAGAGTAAACATGCAACGTAACAGGGACGAGAGTAAAGATGCAACGTGTAGGGAGGAGAGTAAACATGGAAAGCTCCTAAAGCTTAGTTCCATATAAATGCACAGATATTTCATTGTTTTGTCGTTAGTGAAAAACAATATTGACCTTGTAGTTGAAAAAGGAGCCTCATGGAGTCTGTTCATTCGCATTCAGAGAGTGAGTCTTTTTGACTGGTAGCTCCCAGAAACGACAGCTATAGTAAGTCGTTCAAAACCTTTCTTTTTAGTAAATCTGTGAACACAAACAATGTTGTCAATGCTGAGTTCATGTGTAGAGCTCCTGGTGATACGTGGAGCAAAGTTTCATCTTGTGTCTTCTTAGTGTTTAAAATTAGTGATTTTGAGTCTATCATAGTAGAGCCCCCCCACCCCCCAAGCTCTCCCATTCAAAAGACCATTTCATCCAAAAACAAGAATATGGTAAATCTTAACAGTGGCGATTTTGTCCTAATTATGCTTTTAAACTGAAGTTTGACATTCACAAAAAGACCCTAGTGTGATGGCAAATTACATTTAACACTGTTAGGTTAGTGTGCTTAGATTATGGTTTAAACTTAGAAAAAGGTTTCTAACAGATGAAACAGCTGAAGCCATAAAGCCCTGGCTGAGAAAGAACTCTGAGGCCTTTCTCGAAGGCCTCCGGTCATCTGTTTATCCAAACAACCCTTGATAAGGGGACAGAGGTGCCATTCACTGCTGCAAGGCTGCTGACCAGGTCTAGCAGGATGTCGCACATCACTCCGATTTTATACTCATTACATTGGCTTCCGATCAATTTCAGGATCAAATTCAAAGTTTTGGTTCTAACTTATAAAGCATTGCATGGTCAAGCACCTGCTTATATATCTGACCTGCTACATCCGTACACTACAACCAGGCCCCTCAGGTCTTCTAACCAGGACTACTGGTTGTCCCACGCACTCGCTTAAAAACTAGAGGTGACCGTTCCTTTGAAGCGGTGGCTCCAAACCTGTGGAACGCCCTTCCTGTTGTCTTACGTTCTGCAGTCTCGGTTGAAGCTTTTAAAAAGCAGCTGAAGACGCACTTGTTTAAATTTGCTTTTGATTGATGTATTTTATTTTTAGGTGTCATGCTGTAATTGTTGTAATGATTGTTTTTAGTCTTTTTGGTTTTAGAACTTAATATGTTTTGTACAAATGTTTACCAATGTGAAGCACTTTGTGACTTTGTCTGTGAAAGGTGCTATATCAAATAAACTTATTATTATTATTATTATAAACTCTCTTATTAGACACAGTTTAATTTCTTCAACAGATGAAACTGCGAAGGTGTTGTGTCTTCTCGTTTCAATTAGGCCAAAAGGCATGACATGACTCTTTGCTTTTTGTTTTTGTAAGCTGGGTTTTTGAAGGAAGCCAGGGAGGGGGGGTTGAAAGTGACCATTTGTTGTTCTGTATATTGTGACTTTCTGCTTGAAGGTGGATCAGAACGCTCTTCCACTCGTATTGAGGTACTAGTGTTACGGCGTTTCTCCATTTGCAAATGAGAATAAACACTCAATAACCAGACTTTGATTTTTGCTCAATAGTCTTCATTTGTTTCGCTTCAATTTAAACCTTTTATATACTTACCCCGTGTTGACCTGAATAACTTCCACGACACTAGTTTGCATCTTTGCGAGAGTTACGCTTTAAAAAGCCTCAGTATTGTCCAATTTTAGACAGTCTCTCATCTGCCTTTTTCTTCAAAGGTTTTTGAAAGTTGTTTTCATACAGTAACAAGCCTTTTTACATCTTAGAACTCTTTTAAAAGCGACCAGTATGGTTTTAGATTGAGTCCCAGCACTGTTAAGAGTCTTTAGACGTCGGTGCTGTGCTGGCTTCTATTGAACATCGCAGCAGCTTTTGACATGGTGGATCATGCTGTCCTCTCTCGCCTTCATCATCAGGCATTCGAGGCTCGGCATTTAAATGGTTCAGCTCCTATTTGGCCATCAGGAGCTTCTCTGTAATGATCAGTGACCTCTTCTCTCTCTTGTGTGGTACCACAGTGATCCATTTATGCCCGCATCCTTTTTTCCTTATTTAAGTTGCCTTTAGGAGTGATTATAAACAGTTACAACTTGTCATTTCATTGCTATGCAGATGATATGCAAATGGATCTGCCTATGAAGCGAAAGGGCAGACACACTTATCTATCTGCTTAATTGTCAGTGATATTAAGCTGTGGCAGTCACAAAACGTCCTTCAATTAAATGAGGATAGAAGCAAGTGTATTATTTTTGGTACTTCTTGTCTATAGTAAACAGTCCAGTAGTGAGTGTAGGTGCCCTGGCTCGTACGTTAAGGTTCAGTTAACTGGTGGACAGCCCATCTGATTGGCTGTTTTCATCGGCAGAGTTTTCATTGTTAGTTGTCTGTGGACAGTAAACCTGTCGTTCAGAGTCCAGTAACTTTGATTCTACCTTTCCTCTCGCTGCAGGAGGTAGTTGCTAGGAGACAGTGGAGTTAGGGTGGCGCTGCATGATGCCAGCATGGTGCTTGTACTACCCCCTGTTGGTTCAGAGATCTTCAGACGCTTCAAGCCAGCCTCGCTGGAGGAAATCCTACGACGACAGGAAGTGGAGGAGAAGGAGCGCCAGAGGAGGAAGGAGAAGAACATCGAGGTACAATCACAGGAATCAGCACCAGCGAGAAGGAAGATAAGATAATATATATATATATATATATATATATATATATATATATATATATATATATATATATATATATATATATATATATATATATATATATATATATATATATATATATATATATTTTTTTTATATATATATATGAAAATAAGATAAGATAAGATGATGTCTAGGACACATACACAAACTGTCTGCTGTTGCTGGAATACAACATAACATAGTACTTAAATACACACAGTACACAGTCTTTTACCTCTACGCATCGACACTCTCATATTAAACCCAGTTCAGAGCCATTAAGCCCTGGGTATCCGCAGATTTTAGACAAATTAAACAAATTTAAAGAAATTCAGAATGTTAACACATCTCATCATTAAGGACCCCCTCGAAAATGAGATGCTACATCTCAAGGTGTTATTCCTAATAAAGAATTTCTACTGTATCTACCCAAGTAGAAAACTGTCCGATAAATTCTGCAGATTTTCATTCACGATCACCGCTGAGAACTATAAAAAAATTAGTGTGCAGATTGTGTTTGTGTCTAATAATAAGCAACACAGTTGTTAATGTGCAGCCTGACATGACGGATTCATTGATTTAAAAGAGAATCCTAGTCGATTTCAACACATAGTTCTGTTCTAAATTTGGAGTGCTGTCAGTAGCAAGAAAAACAAAACCAACCGGTGTTGCCTCCACCGTGTTCTCCTGCTAGAGTTAGCACCCAACAGGCTGAAACAGGGCAGGTTTTAAACGTGTTTTTTTAGCCTCTAAACATGTTCAAAATGTAATTACAAGAGCCTACCCATGTGCAATGATTCTGTGGAAGTGGAACCTCAGGTTGAAGATGAACAATGCGGATTCCGACCTGGTCGTGGAACAACGGATCAGATCTTTACTCTAGCAAGGATCCTGGAGGGAGCCGGGGAGTATGCCCATCCGGTCTACATGTGTTTTGTGGATCTGGAGAAGGCATATGTCCCCGGGAGATACTGTGGAAGGTGCTGCAGGAGTATGGGGTGAGGGGGTCCCTTATCAGGGCCATCCAGTCTCTGTATGACCAAAGCAAGAGCTGTGTCTAAATTCTCGGCAGTAAGTCAGCCTCATTTCAGCTGAGGGTTGGCCTCCGCCAGGGCTGCGCTTTGTCACCAATCCTGTTTGTAGTATTTATGGACAGGATATCGAAGCGTAGTCGTGGTAGGGAGGGGTTGCAGTTCGGTGGGCTGGGGATCTCATCGCTGCTGTTTGCAGATGATCTGGTCCTGATGGCATCATCGGCGTGTGACCTTCAGCACTCACCACCTTTAAATCTGAGGCCATGGTTCTCAGCAGGAAACTGATGGAGTGCCTTCTCCAGGTAGGGAATGAGTCCTTACCCCAAGTAAAGGAGTTTAACTACCTTTGGGGTCTTGTTCGCGAGTGAGGGGACAATGGAGCAGGAGATTAGTCGGAGAATCAGCGCAGCGGGGGCGGTATTACATACAGTTTATTGCACCGTTGTGACGAAAAGAGAGCTGAGCCAGGAGGGTGGCTGGCGTTTCCCTTAGAGATAGGGTGAGAAGCTCAGTCATCTATGAGGAGCTCGGAGTACAGCCGCTGCTCCTTCACATCAAAAGGAGCCAGTTGAGGTGGTTAAGCATCTGGTATGATACACCCTGGGCGCCTCCTTAGGGAGGTGTTCCAGGCACGTCCAGCTGGGAGGAGGCCTCGGGGAAGACCCAAAACTAGGTGGAGGGACGTCAAGCTGGGAGGAGGCCTCGGGGAAGACCTAGGACTAGGTGGAGGGATTATATCTCCAACCTGGCCTGGAACGCCTCGGGATCCCCCAGTCATAGCTGGTTAATGTGGCTCGGGAAAGGGAAGTTTGGGGCCCCCTGCTGGAGCTGCTCCCCTCGCAACCTAACCCCGGATAAGCAGACGAAGATGGATGAATGGATGGGTGCTAACTCTAGCAGGAGGATAACACGGTGTAAGCAGCACTGATTGTTTTAATTTTTCTTGCTACTGACATCACTCCAAATTTCCAAACAACAGAGCTACATGTTGAAATCCACCAGAATTCTCCTTTAAGATTGCATTGTTGTGTCTGTATAACCCATGTGGTGTACCCCAGACATGTCGCTCTCTGACTGTATGTCTCTGACTGTATGTCTCTCTGACTGTCTCTCTGACTAACTGTCTCTCTGTCTATCTGACTGTCTATCTGACTGTCTCTCTGTCTCACTGACTCACTGTCTTTCTGTCTGTCTGTCTGTCTCTCTGTCTCTCTGACTGTCTGTCTATCTGACTGTCTATTTGACTGACTGTGTCTCTGTCTCTATCTGACTCTTCGACTGCCTATCTGACTGACTGTCTTTCTGTCTGTCTGTCTGTCTGTCTGTCTCTCTGATTGTCTGTCTTTCTGATTGGCTGTCTCTCTGTTTGACAGATTGCAGATGAAGATCTTCCTAAACCAGCCAGTGATCTCGAGGCTGGGAAGCCACTCCCATTCATCTATGGAGACCCGCCCCCTGAGCTTTTCAACACCCCATTGGAGGAGCTGGATCCCTTCTACCAATCACAGAAGGTCTCTCTCTGTCACGACTGGAGACTGATCCGTTTAGATTAATAAATCATTAGTTTTCAGTTTTTAATCTCAGTTTCAGTTGCAGGAGTCAGGATTCGATTAATTCATTTCATTGTGCTTTATTGGCATGAGCAAATCAAATAAACATGTTACCAAAGCAGTTTACACAAAGTTCATATACTGTACATATCACATATAAAATGCATAGGAGTCACAAAGATTCTGTACTTATCGCCTAACAATACACTACATTACAAAGCCATTACATTACACAATATAATATAATTAGTAGTGCTGTCAGTTTAATGTGTTATTAACGGCATTAACGCATACACATTTTAACGCCGTCTATTTTTTTATCACGAGATTAACGTTCTTCCGGATCTAGCTAGACCGGAAACAAAACAGACACGCCCGGGTAGCAAAATTACAAATCCCACAATGGCCACGCCATGTCCCGCCCTACGAAGCAGCTGGATTGGTTGGGGTTAGGCATTTCACCTCGAGTGGTTAAGGTTTGGATAGTGGATTGGTCAGGGAATAGGACCTGAAGTAATGGGGTTACGTTACGTTGGACGCCTCGCCAATAGTAGTGATTGAAGGGCGGGTCTTGGTATGGCCATAGTGGGATTCGTAATTTCACGCCCGAGCACGCCGCAGCCGCACACAATTCTTTGGGCTTGCGAGCCGCGTAGCTAGTACTGTAGGCTCGTCACGGCTCGTAGTACTGTAGGCTCGTCACGGCTTCGGAGCAAGTAGCGAATCTAGAGTAAGTGAGAGAAACAAAGTGTGTCCTCTGTTCTTTCTGACCACGGTGGGAAACCCGGAGCAGGAAAAGTTAAACCTCTCCTTGATTTTACATTGTTTATGGAGAAGGACAACCAGGAAATAAGTCAGGGGAAACCATAGTCGCTATGACGACCAGCCACACTCACCTCAGACATGTGACAGTACTATCTGCAATGGAAAATGGAGGTAACAGTGTTACATTATGTGACAGATTATTAGCTCCAAGTGAGAATGACTGCTCCAAGTGTCACTGTTAGTGTGAAATTGAACACTATGTATATGCCAATGTTGTTTTCAATAAAAAAAAACATTTGCACAAAGCAAGCCGATCCACAT
>JALJEH010000062.1:0-63000 GCA_023631565.1 Gymnocephalus cernua | reverse complement strand
AATTTCAATTCTCTATTTCCAGAAGGGTTTTGTGGAGTTCTTTCAGGTAACAGACCAGAAGTCTACTCTCACGAACATACTCCTAACGGCTACTGGATTTGTTGGCGTTTTGGCAGCTCTGACCTTGTTGATCAAGTGAACGCCAACTCTTGCTTGGTTATTGTGTGTGTGTGTGTGTGTGTGTGTGTGTGTGTGTGCGTGTGTGTTGGATTGGAAAATAAACAATTGAACAATTGTCTTTGTTGTTCTTTATTATCAGTGATATACAACACAACATGCACGGTCAAAAAAAACCTGACAAAAGACGTATCTCTTGTACAGTCATGTCACAGAATTTATAATGTGCACACAACAGTAACTCTACATATATGTGGAAATCCTGAGATCAATCTTAATGTTTGTAGGGCACACATCTCCTAGCAAGCTCTCTGTCGTCCATAGGAAGGTCTAGCTCTCCTTCCCAATTGATATTCTCTAGAGGGCAGTTCATCACAAACTCGTCAAGCAGCCTGCTCGTGTCAAGTTGAAAGTTGCACAGTGCTTCACTGCTTTGGTTAAAGTCACACGTAGTATCATCGGGCATCCATAAGTCCCACGCAAACTGTGATTCGTGATTATACACAGGGAAGTTGTTCATAACAATCTCGTCAAGCTGCATGATCTCATCAAGCTGAAAGTCGCACAGCGCTTCTTCACTTTGGTCAAAGTCACATGTTGTACTATCATTGAGCATCGGTAAGCCCCACGCAAACTGAGATTTGTAATTACACACAGGGCAGTTGTTTATCACAATCTCGTCAAGCTGCATGATCTCGTCAAGCTGAAAGGTGAACAGCGATTCTTCACTTTGATCAAATTCATGCATTGTAATATCACCGAGCATTGGTAAGTCCCACGTGAACTGGGATCCTTGATTATCTTGTGTTAGGGACTCCGACAACGGTTTGTCATGCACAAACTGGAAATCAGGCGAGTTACTCCGGATGATTTGTGAATCCAATCTTGGCATATCACTGTCAAGTGAGAAGATCTCTTGCGAGCCACTCTGGACAGCCTGTAGATTATTGGAGCTGCTCCAGATGTCTTCCAATCTCCGGTTCCAGTAGAGCCCCGAATCCGACTTTTGCACAGTTTTGTAATGTCCACGCCTTCCTTCTTTTGTCACAGCACCAATTGCTTGAAGTATGATTAAACTGTCCCCCACCTTGCGACGTTCAATATCTAATTTTTTACCCAAGTCACGTATCTTGATCACACCTGGGTTGTTTCGCACATATTGGTACACAATTCCGATTTCACATATCTGGCTGCACCGGAAACATGCCACTGGTTTACGATATTTTGTATTGCAAGTATGTTTTCCTGCAAACTTATGCAGAAGTCCAACACCTTCCAGTCCGCAAAGCACTATGTTTACCCTGCCATAATCCTTGATGCCTGCCTTCAGTAGAAGGCTTGCAGACTTGCGAGTGAACGTGTTGTGGGTCTTCATCAGCTCTAGCATTCGTTCGGTAACTTTCCTCAGAGTAGCCATGACTTATGTGAGGCAGGACCAAGTAGGTTGTTGTGACAGGAGTCTCTTCGGAGGAGTCCAGTTATACTCTGCAAACACAATGGCTCGGCTGACTACCCAATAAAGGCTGGCTATCCAACCGCTGATGACTACCCAATAAAGGCTGGCTATCCGACCGCTGATGAAACTCCTTGGCAGGTTGTGATTCATAGTGCCCATAAATACATGTGACACAACACGTGAGCTATCCGACTGCTGATGACACTTCTTGGCAGTTTGTGATTCATAGTGCCCATAAATACATGACACAACACGTGAGAAACCCTCTTCTGTGAGCTCAACTAGGACCCTCACGACTTCCATAGACTAAATGATTGTCTTTCTACAGAGAACGCACAGACACAATGCTACATTTCAAAATGGTTTCTTTTATGCAGAAAGATATACAATATAGTGGTAATACAAAGATACAAGTGTCCGAAAAGAAAGCTGTTTGCTTTCTCTTCCATGTGTGCTCAGCATGTCACACGCTGCTCTGACCAGAAATGCACTCAGTGACTTGAGACCAAGCGCAGTACATAATACAGGAGATCCTTCATTGGTTCCCACACCGTTTCCATGTCATACTCAACAGTCCCCTCTGTCAAAACGCGTTTCGTATTCTGGGAGCACTGAGGGCTAGCCTCAACCCTAGTCACAGTCTGTAGACTTTGATCCATCTCGATGGTGAGCCATACATCAAACTCAATGTCGGCTAGACCTGTGACATCAACATTATCCAATGGGCTTCGATATTCATTTGAGGCACTCTGCACAGCACTCAAAAACAATATGCACCTGTGGTGTACCGTATACATATATTGCGCATGTATAGTTGGGTGCAGAAACATATGCTGGTACATCTTGTTCAGAGCGCGTTTAACTCTCGGATCACCCTCAGTGTCGATCAAAGTCTTGAATCTACAGTAGCTTGACATCAGCACTTTGAACCTCAGTTTGTACTCCGGGTCCGTTTTCCACTGTAACCCCATGGGCTTGACAATGGCAATCTTGGGGGGACGCTCTGCTGTGTCCTCGGCATGGCTGGGGTTGAAAATTTCTTTCTTGGTGAACGGCAGGTCAACTTTAGAGCCACTCTCCTTCCCTTTGGCACTCTTACTTATGGTCTCCATCTCCTCTAAATGGCTGATTGTTTATCTCTCTTTCTCAATGCACTGTTGACATTTCTTTCACGGTTTATATACCTTTCCATGGCTGTCGATCCAGCCGCAGCTGATATCCCTTCCGCGGCTGACAGTCCATCGGCAGCTGACCATCCGAGCTTCTTTGTGTGTCCTAGCTGTGGCTGAGTATCATAGCTGTGGCTGAGTAGCATAGCTGTGGTGAGTATCATAACTGTGGCTGAGTAGCATAGCTGTGGCTGAGTATCATAGCTGTGGCTGAGTATCATAGCTGACAGAATTTCCGTGCACAGATGCCTATCTGAGATGTCCCACAAAATGGACCTTGGGTTGTTAACTAGCTCTTCGGAGCTTATCTCTGTGTAAATCGTTGTTGTGTACAAGGAATAATGTAGCTCACTGTTCAAGATGTCGTGTCTATGTCCTACATGCTTTTCACACACACAAGACTGTCTGCTCGAATAAACGTAGTGCTTTAATGAAATGTCAATTGCAAAAGAGTTTTCACAAACACACAGATATACATACATGTCAGGGAAGACATAGTCAACACATTTGGTGTCATGTCTCCCACATCATCCTCACATCTTGAGCGTTTACACCTATGCACTCTCAGAGTGTCCGCAGAACCTCTTGAATTAGTCCTTTCACGACCCTGGCTACATGCGGTAGCTGACACTTCCTGAGCTCACCTTGCACGTTTACCCCTGTCCAATCTCAGTGTCCACAGAGCCTCTTGAAGTAGTCCTTTTACGAACCTGGCTACTTGCAGTAGGTGAGACTCCCTCATCTCGCCTTGCGCGTTTAACACTGTCCACTCTTAGAGTGCCCACAGAACCTCTTGAAATAGTCCTTTTACGACCCTGGTTACGGGCAATAGGTGAGACCTCTTGAGCTCGTCTTTGACACCTAGACTGTTTCGGGTCAAGCACCGCAGCCCTAGCCATTCTTATTGTGAGCGCTGCGTACCCATTCGACTCACGCAGTGCCCTTATCATTGCACCAAGCCTCAGAGATTTTTGAGGCTTTGCGGTCATCACCTCTCCCTTAACAACCATCATGGTTGCAGCGTAGTCCTGTTTAAGCATTTCCACAGAGAACACATCAACACCGTGAATGCTGTTAAACACATCACACGCATCCTTCCACTCCCAGTCCTCTTCTAGTTCATCTGAGAAGTGGCCACGATTATCCCGGTTGACTCTCAAAATGATCCTGTCCTGGTGATAAACGGTCCGTGTAGTGCAAAACGAGCTGACATTTTTCACGGGTACACCTGAGTAGTCGGTTGAGTACACGCTAAGTCTGGGCCCGTGGAAGGTGCCTCTCGGACCGAGCATTGATTCTCTCACATGCATTTTGTTGTAAGCTTCCTCAGGTGCAGCCGCAGACATCATCCTCTTGATAACTGCCCCATAATATACGGGTGCGGCGCACTGGAACTTCTCCCCTGCCAAGTGACACTTTACGAACGTGAGTTCGTTCAGGGCTTGTATGGCTGCACTTGCCTCCAGTATCAGAGAGCGCACCGGGTCCTCATTGAAATCCAAGGTGAATGCCAATCTGTGCGTACACAGTTGATCGTCCCCGCTGTCGTTCGAAAACTGCCCGAGAGCATTGACTTCACCGTAGTCTTGGTTTTCGTAAGCTTCGACCATGGCCGAGCTCAACTGATCCCAAAAGCCTGAGTGTGAACCCGGCACGTAAAGGGCCAGCATGTCGTACACTGCTTCGAGTGGGACTGTGACAGAACCTATTTTCTTGGGGGTTGAGTGACCCCTCCTGCTGCGTTGAGCGGTCTGGTTCATTGCATATTTGCACGTGCACAGCTTGTAGGTCTTCACCTCGTGGCTCACAACCCGACGAGCCGGAACCTCGCATGTTGAGCACAGCAGGAGCATCTCGTGAGCAACCGCGTTGCCACCCTTGATCTCAGTCTCTGAGAAAAACATAGAATCTATACCCGAAATGCACAGGTGTTCATTCTTCACACTAGTCTTCAGGTGCTGCTCGTGTATCTGGGTTAAGATGTAGCCCAGCACCTTGCAGGCGAAGCGAGCCTGTGTGTCGATGGCACGTGGACAAATGTCAGGAAGACAAGCGGCAGCACACAGCTTGTAGACAGCGTTGGTCTCCAGGCAGACCTGTCCAAAGGACAACTTGTTCAGCGCTTTCAGCCTGTTCTCGTTCATCTGTCGCATGTACATCCTCAAATCGGGACAAGTCTCGACATTCGGGATCTCAGTCCACGGAGGTATCCATATGTCAAACACAAAGTGACACGCCAACTTCATGGCCTCGGCAAACACTAAATGGTTGATACACGACGAAACCCTGCGACTGACGGTCCTCGTGCACACAATGTGGCTCGAGCGCAGGGCAGTGATGCAGGCTTGTCTGGCCATGTCGAACCTCTCTCCAAACTGTATAATGTCGGACATGGCGATCATCGTAGCGGACTGGATCAGGTTCTGCCTGTACAGGCACACTGCAGCTATTCGCTCCATTTTGCATTTCTCCACTGTGTCCTGTATTTGCTTGGTGCTACGTGTACGGGTCACTTGCTCAGGAAACTCGGATTCCATGACCAAGCTCCGATCAGCCCATGCCTCACTCACAAACCCCATTGTGTTGGTGTTCCACACAAAGCCGCAGTTGTGCGTAACCTCGTACTTGACCGTGGTCATCTGACCGCTGCTCATATCTCTGGTCACCACATCACTCTCCAACACACTGGTGTCCAGAAGGTTTTTGAATGTATTGGGGATCACGTTGGACTCCCTGTCTGCAGCATTGACGTTCTTCTCGTGGGTTATGTGTGCATCGTCTATGATGACAACGCAGGCGGTCCTCTTCTGCTTGTACTTGAAAGCTTGCGGGGTGAAAGACGACAGGGTCTCTATGCAACCATTTATCCTCCGAAACTGATAGTTCAGCACAAGGTTTGCATAGCTCTTACCTTCTCCCGGACCAGTGTTGTTGAACAGCATGAACCGTTCGGTCGTAAACCTGGGAGCCGTGTTGGCGATAATGTAGTTGAATGTAGTCGACGCCTGAAACAACCTGCCAACTTGCAGGCTGTCACAGAACAAGTAGCGCACTAATGCGTGGTCATACACTTTCAGTGGAGCCAGGGCACCGGGCTCATTCGGGTAGTCATTGTGATTGTCCAGAGCAAGGTATAACGACTCGTGTATCTCAGCGAGACCGTAACCGAGAGACAGGCTCGAGATGCTCATATTCCCGTCGATCACTTCGCTCAAACCTTGGTATAGCGATTCGTTCTGGTTGAACCGTAGCCTGACAAGGATACTGAAGACCATGTTCGCTATGCTCTCAAACAGCCAGCATCCTCTGTACTTGACTTTCATTTCTTTGCTCAGGAGCTCCAGTTTACCCAGATTAGGGTACAGGCGCGCGATGTAGCAACTGTGGTCGCCTTTGCTCACAAGGAACGGGTGTTGCTCAGATGAGTTGTAAAAACAGGAGTACGCTGTCTGACACTCGCCGGTGCACGCGCCGTGTACCTCCATGTGCCTACTCCTCTTGCAATGACAGCGTCCGTGGTTCAGCAAAGACGCAAGAGCTTTTGTTCTGCGTTTGCTCTTTATGTCAGATAACACACTGTCAATGCGGGTCTGTGAAATGGGCACATGCCTGTGAATCAGAGATTTGACAAACAGGTCCGGGTTCTCCCTGTCGATGAGTTTCTCCAGAGAGTACCTGAATACCAACAGTCCTCCGATGTCGACCTCGCCGCCTCTTGAGGAACCGTCTAGTTCGCTCGTGAAATATCTCAGTCGTTTCATGAATTCCCTGTCCTTTGGCATGACCGTGGTATAGCCCGTTTGAATAACTTTCTGTTTCAACCATTGCGTCCTCGTGAGTTTAGATATGATGGACAGGAACAATGCCTTGCCCTCTCCTTTGCTCACACAGTCTGTGATCCTACCTATCGAGGTCTCCAGAGACTTGAGATTTTGGACGGTGATAGTCTCTGGCAAGATGACAGCCTGTCGACCAGACACTGGTGTGTACATGGAACCCTGTAGGTCCTTGACTTTCTTTTTGTCCACCTTGTGGGCGTTCAGTGTGTCATTGCAGATATCTAACCACTCGAACATGGAGCCTAACTCACCCTTTTCGTCTCTCATGCATAACATAGCATTGTTTAGCGAACATGCCTTTTTCCTGACCAACTGTAGACGCATGAACGCGTTGAATGCTTCCTTTAGGGT
Source organism: Gymnocephalus cernua (assembly GCA_023631565.1). Taxonomy (NCBI): domain Eukaryota; kingdom Metazoa; phylum Chordata; class Actinopteri; order Perciformes; family Percidae; genus Gymnocephalus; species Gymnocephalus cernua. The sequence goes on along the minus strand of JALJEH010000062.1, from coordinate 56,068 downwards.
ATCGTCAGCTGAGGATGCTTGCGAACCCGTGTTGTCTTCGGGCTCCTCCTCCCCTCTGAACACGTCCATGTTAATTGTGTTCATGAGACTGTACAGCTGGGTACTGGATACGTGCTCGCCCATGTCATCGTCCGTTGCCGCTCTGCCCAGATCGGATTGTATACCACTTGAGGATTGTTTTTCACACATGCTCTCTTCGCTCATGTCTAAGACAAAACAGAATAGGTGCCCGTGAGCAAAGTCCTCTCTGATGGGAGGTGACATATTGCCAAAGTCTGTGTTCTCTAGAGTCACTTGGAGAAACTCCCCTTTGCAGCAATACGTCAGATATAGCAGAAATTGAAAGGTTGCTCTGTCATTTGGAGACAACGCACCAAAGGACAATTCGTGATATGTCTTCTCATGTAAAATGTCGGTCCCAACTGCTAGGAACAATGCTTTCCTGTTGCACGGCACCTTAATCTTCTCTACAACCGCTGTATTTGCCTCTCTGTGAGGTAGTATTTTACACTCTATGACCCCAGTTGTGTCTTTCCTAGCTGCCATGACTACTTGGTGAGGTGTTCTCAGGTCTGACAAACATTGAGTAGTGTGTTACTTATCCCTTATGTGTCCATGGGATACTAGAACTAGACTCTGATCACAGGCTTTGCTCAGATCCTTGGCCTTTGCTCGGATGCATAGCCTTTGCTCGGATCACAGCCTTTACTCGGATCACAGGCTTTGCTCGGATGCATAGCCTTTCCTCAGATCCTTAGCCTGTCATTGGATCCTCCGACTTTCCTTGGATCTTCAGGCTTTAAACAGATCCTATGCCTGCAGTCAGATAATCAGCCGTTGCTGAATCTCTTATGACCCTGGTTGTGTCTTTCCTAGCTGCCATGACTACTTGGTGAGGTGTTCTCAGGTCTGACAAACATTGAGTAGTGTGTTACTTATCCCTTCTGTGTCCATGGGATACTAGAACTAGACTCTGATCACAGGCTATGCTCGGATCAGAGCCTTTGCTTGGATCATAGCCTTTGCTCGGATCACAGCCTTTACTCGGATCACAGGCTTTGCTCGGATGCATAGCCTTTCCTCGGAACCACAGCCTTTACTCGGATCACAGGCTTTGCTCGGATACATAGCCTTTCCTCGGATCCTTAGCCTGTCATTGGATCCTCCGACTTTCCTTGGATCTTCAGGCTTTAAACGGATCCTCTGCCTGCAGTCGGATAATCAGCCGTTGCTGAATCTCTTATGACCCTTGTTGTGTCTTTCCTAGCTGCCATGACTACTTGGTGAGGTGTTCTCAGATCTGACAAACATTGAGTAGTGTGTTACTTATCCCTTATGTGTCCATGGGATACTAGAACTAGACTCTGATCACAGCCTTTGCTCTGATCACCGCCTTTGCTCGGATCACAGCCTTTACTCGGATCACAGGCTTTGCTCGGATGCATAGCCTTTCCTTGGATCCTTAGCCTGTCATTGGATCCTCCGACTTTCCTTGCATCCTCAGGCTTTAAACGGATCCTCTGCCTGCAGTCGGACAATCAGCCGTTTCTGAATGTTTTATGACCCTGGTTGTGTCTTTCCTAGCTGCCATGACTACTTGGTGAGGTGTTCTCAGGTCTGACAAACATTGAGTAGTGTGTTACTTATCCCTTATGTGTCCATGGGATACTAGAACTAGACTCTGATCACAGGCTTTGCTCGGATCAGAGCCTTTGCTCGGATCAGAGCCTTTGCTTGGATCACAGCCTTTGCTCGGATCACAGCCTTTACTCGGATCACAGGCTTTGCTCGGATGCATAGCCTTTCCTCGGAACCACAGCCTTTACTCGGATCACAGGCTTTGCTCGGATACATAGCCTTTCCTCGGATCCTTAGCCTGTCATTGGATCCTCCGACTTTCCTTGGATCTTCAGGCTTTAAACGGATCCTCTGCCTGCAGTCGGATAATCAGCCGTTGCTGAATCTCTTATGACCCTTGTTGTGTCTTTCCTAGCTGCCATGACTACTTGGTGAGGTGTTCTCAGATCTGACAAACATTGAGTAGTGTGTTACTTATCCCTTATGTGTCCATGGGATACTAGAACTAGACTCTGATCACAGCCTTTGCTCTGATCACCGCCTTTGCTCGGATCACAGCCTTTACTCGGATCACAGGCTTTGCTCGGATGCATAGCCTTTCCTTGGATCCTTAGCCTGTCATTGGATCCTCCGACTTTCCTTGCATCCTCAGGCTTTAAACGGATCCTCTGCCTGCAGTCGGACAATCAGCCGTTTCTGAATGTTTTATGACCCTGGATGTGTCTTTCCTAGCTGCCATGACTACTTGGTGAGGTGTTCTCAGGTCTGACAAACATTGAGTAGTGTGTTACTTATCCCTTATGTGTCCATGGGATACTAGAACTAGACTCTTATCACAGGCTTTGCTCGGATCAGAGCCTTTGCTTGGATCACAGCCTTTGCTCGGATCACAGCCTTTACTCGGATCACAGCCTTTACTCGGATCACAGCCTTTACTCGGATCACAGGCTTTGCTCGGATGCATAGCCTTTCCTCGGAACCACAGCCTTTACTCGGATCACAGGCTTTGCTCGGATACATAGCCTTTCCTCGGATCCTTAGCCTGTCATTGGATCCTCCGACTTTCCTTGGATCTTCAGGCTTTAAACGGATCCTCTGCCTGCAGTCGGATAATCAGCCGTTGCTGAATCTCTTATGACCCTGGTTGTGTCTTTCCTAGCTGCCATGACTACTTGGTGAGGTGTTCTCAGGTCTGACAAACATTGAGTAGTGTGTTACTTATCCCTTATGTGTCCATGGGATACTAGAACTAGACTCTTATCACAGGCTTTGCTCGGATCAGAGCCTTTGCTTGGATCACAGCCTTTGCTCGGATCACAGCCTTTACTCGGATCACAGGCTTTGCTCGGATGCATAGCCTTTCCTCGGAACCACAGCCTTTACTCGGATCACAGGCTTTGCTCGGATACATAGCCTTTCCTCGGATCCTTAGCCTGTCATTGGATCCTCCGACTTTCCTTGGATCTTCAGGCTTTAAACGGATCCTCTGCCTGCAGTCGGATAATCAGCCGTTGCTGAATCTCTTATGACCCTGGTTGTGTCTTTCCTAGCTGCCATGACTACTTGGTGAGGTGTTCTCAGGTCTGACAAACATTGAGTAGTGTGTTACTTATCCCTTATGTGTCCATGGGATACTAGAGCTAGACTCTGATCACAGGCTTTGCTCGGATCAGAGCCTTTGCTTGGATCACAGCCTTTGCTCGGATCACAGCCTTTACTCGGATCACAGGCTTTGCTCGGATGCATAGCCTTTCCTCGGAACCACAGCCTTTACTCGGATCACAGGCTTTGCTCGGATGCATAGCCTTTCCTCGGATCCTTAGCCTGTCATTGGGTCGTCCGACTTTCCTTGGATCTTCAGGCTTTAAACGGATCCTCTGCCTGCAGTCGGATAATCAGCTGTTGCTGAATCACTTATGACCCTGGTTGTGTCTTTCCTAGCTGCCATGACTACTCGGTGAGGTGTTCTCAGGTCTGACAAAGATTGAGTAGTGTGTTACTTATCCCTTATGTGTCCATGGGATACTAGAACTAGACTCTGATCACAGGCTTTGCTCAGATCCTTGGCCTTTGCTCGGATGCATAGCCTTTGCTCGGATCACAGCCTTTACTCGGATCACAGGCTTTGCTCGGATGCATAGCCTTTCCTCGGAACCACAGCCTTTACTCGGATCACAGGCTTTGCTCGGATGCATAGCCTTTCCTCGGATCCTTAGCCTGTCATTGGATCCTCCTACTTTCCTTGGATCTTCAGGCTTTAAACGGATCCTCTGCCTGCAGTCAGACAATCAGACGTTGCTGAATCTCTAATGACCCCGGTTGTGTCTTTCCTAGCTGCCCTGACTACTTGGTGAGATATTCTCAGGTCTGACAAACATGGAGTAGTGTGTTACTTATCCCTTATGTGTCCATGGGATACTAGAACTAGACTCTGATCACAGGCTTTGCTCAGATCCTTGGCCTTTGCTCGGATCACAGCCTTTACTCGGATCACAGGCTTTGCTCGGATGCATAGCCTTTCCTCGGAACCACAGCCTTTACTCGGATCACAGGCTTTGCTCGGATGCATAGCCTTTCCTCGGATCCTTAGCCTGTCATTGGATCCTCCGACTTTCCTTGGATCTTCAGGCTTTAAACGGATCCTCTGCCTGCAGTCGGATAATCAGCCGTTGCTGAATCTCTTATGACCCTGGTTGTGTCTTTCCTAGCTGCCATGACTACTCGGTGAGGTGTTCTCAGGTCTGACAAACATTGAGTAGTGTGTTACTTATCCCTTATGTGTCCATGGGATACTAGAACTAGACTCTGATCACAGTCCTTGCTCGGATCACAGCCTTTGCTCGGATCACAGCCCTTGCTCAGATCCTCAGCCTTTCCTTGGATCCCCAGCCTTTCCTCGGATGCAAAGCCTTTACTCAAATCCTTAGCCTGTCATTGGATCCTCAGACTTTCCTTGGATCTTCAGGCTTTAAACTGATCCTCTGCTTGCAGTCGGACAATCAGCTGTTGATGAATGTCTGGCAGTTCCCAGCTTCTGTATCACACCAATGTTGGGGGAGGGATTTCTCTGTCAAACTCTGGTTAAAAGCCCTCGCAAGATCCACTTCTGCCTCATAGTCTGTGCTGCTACATAGGCTCAGGACAGGCTACAGTCACCCACAGTGGAACATCACACAAGGTCATTTCTACAAACTGGTTGCTTTAAGAGTGCAGTTTGTATTCAAGTTTTACCCAGGTGAATTAAATTGAGCTGAACAAGATGGCGGACAGGAAAGCTAGATTTATTGTAACAGAGAAACCTAAGTGGTATTACAAGTCGAGCTACAAAGATGTGTTTGCATGTGAAAGCACACAAGGACTCTTCAACTCCGTGGCCAATCTAATGCTGCGCAAGCAAGACAAGCTGTCTGAGAGTGAGCACAGGCGCAAACCAAAAAACATCCACAAGACTATCAGAGACAAGGTACTCCAGAATGCCAAATGTCTCAGGCAGAAACCTTCGGTTGAGCTGTTACGTGCGCTTATGGACCTAGTGGACGTAGAAGGTGGCAACGGATTTGATTGTATTGAAAATGTAGACAAGGTTGGCATGAAACACGTGCTCATCGCATCCGGTAACTACACAGCCTTTTATCTGCCACAAAAGGAGCTGAGTAACCCCAATGGCACAAAGAAGGTTATCCCCGTTGTCACGCAGTGCTCTGAAACCCGCAATCTCATTTTACACGACATTTCCAGATCTATGATCGGAACCTACATTGTAGATATGCTGCAAAACGGGGAAGACTGTGGGAAAACATACTTCCTACAAGAGGTGCTGTTTGTCCCAGGACACGAAAGTCTTGAGTTGCTGAAGGTGGTCACCTCTGACAAGTATGAATTCTGGGACATGGCCCTGGAGGTGCCCACGGACTTAACAGCTCTCATGCCTTGCTTTCAACAAATCCACCCTTCCCAGCTACTGCAGAGCGAAGTCACCCTAGACACTCAGAACAACAGCGAGGCCTTGGATTCTCACATAGATCCAATGTGCTGTGTGGTAGGAGCGGATGTGGCTGAAACGATGAAGAGTAAACGTGAGAAGAACCCGGATTGCATCCAGGCAGAGCACGTGAGATTCAATTTGACACACTTTCATTACGAGAACGGTGGCACTCCTACTGTCTTTTACAAAAGGAACAGTAGGTCAGTGGAGGGCAAGAAGGCGTACCTAGTCTCAGTTGTCAACCTGAGACAGGGACAGGATGACATACCTGGGCTCTATGTGTCAACAACGGTTAGGTTTTGCAGGGCCGTGAAACGAAGTTGTTTTAAGGGCAATGGAGAGCTAGTGAGCAGTTGGAATGAGACAATACAGGACTTGGACAGGGATACTTTCATCCTGGGACGCGAGATGCATCAGGAGATATACAATCCTGCATTGACAGCCTTCATTAAACGTGTCAACCCAAACAGCTGGTGCAATTATACACCAAAGCACATTGAGAGCACAATTGGCGATCCCGGCGAGGTTGAAGTTGTGGACTTGGCCATTAAGTTCATGGACAGCAAGATTCCCAATGCGTTTGCAGTCGCAGAGCTGTTACATTGCCCCATGAAGAAAGTCCAGGAATATCAGAGTTTTTGGAACCTGTACAACTCTGACAGACAAATTGCCACTGCAGTAAAGAAGAAGCATTACAATATGATCGAAGCGCAGATGGCAATGGACTGGACCGAGTTGAGCCACATCGCCTCCAGTTATGGTCAAATTAGATACCCGGGTGATGTCAAGATGGTGTCAGCGTGCAACGCGTTGTACAAAGATTGTGCCATGGACAACGCTGCCAAAGCCCAGAAAATGTGGCACAGCTTGATCAAACCTCATGTGCACAAAGACAAAACTTTGACGCAGCTGTATTCCAAAGCTAAGGTGCTCTTTATAAAACTCCGCACCAAGTACAAAAGAGTGAAGAAAGGGCTCAAGTTAAGAGGAGAGCACGCCGAAGAAGTGGTTGACACAGACGGGCCTTCTAACCATGTAACCAAGGGCAAGAAGCTCAACAAGGTCAAGATCAGCGTGCAGAGCAGTCTGTACTCTATAGCCATACCGGAAGCTGTTCCCATTTGGACGTGGATAAAGAACATGTCAACACTACTGATGAGTGAACCATGGCTGAATGGTGAACATCTGAGGAGAGAAGCTGTTTGCACGCTCCTTGCATTAGACAACACTCTCCTGCACAGTAGACACAGTGTCATCCTTAAGGAGTGGGTCATTAACAATCGCCCTGTGGTCCATGTGCTCAAAAGCCATAGCTTGCAGGATAGACTCAGTAAAGCTCTCGTGGATTGCTTAGCCTCTACGTCCACAGAGAACTGGAAATGCAACATACTGACGTCCTTCCATGGGGCCCCAAGTCAATCCATGGGGCTTTCGGCCCAGACTACGCATTACATCAAGACAAACCCTGGCGGTTTCCGTGGCAAAAGATGTGGACAGGATAAAAATTTACATCACACGACAGCTCTCAAGCAAGACCGCACCTATGAGAGGAATAAGCAATCCACTTGTAAGTCTATGCAGAACTATGAAGAGCAAGACTCTGAGATTGTTGACGCTGCCAGTGAGGAGGAGGAGGATGAGGGAACCAGTGAGGACTCAACCTCTAAGCCATTCAGGATCAAGGTCAACAAGAAGGCTGAGGCTCACGGGTCACAAATCCACAACCAGTACACAAGGTACCAGGACCATGTGCTGTGCGAGGCTGTAGAAGTGAGTGGTGACGAGGAAGAGTGCGATACAGAGTCTGAATATGAAATATGGGGCGAGGACTTGGACGCAACAATGCATAGGGATAACATTGAGAGTCCTGACGAATACGATCCCAATGACAAATTCATAGACAACAGACCTATAGATGAGGACAGCAGTAATGAGGATGGTAGCAGTGATGAGGAGGCGGACGAAAAGGCGTTCTGTGCACAGCATCAAAGGAGGAGGGCTGTTCGAAGGCATAAGCGTGTCTCTCATTCAGAGTCCGAAGAAGACTATTATCGCCAACCCGGTGGTATTGGTGACACCGAAGCGGACACTGGTGCATATAAGCGCACACTGTCATCCTCGTCAGATGAGGAGTTGATCAAACCCACTGTGAAGCGCCCCAAATGTGTGACGGAGAGACGTGTAAAGGAGAAACTGATCAGGGCTGAAAACAAAACCTCTGTCCCACGTCCTAAAAGAAAAGAGGAGACTAGAAATAGACAGGAGGGGTCTAAGAGGTGTAAAGCAGTAAAATTGAATAAGAACACCCACGCCAAGAAACAAGATTCCCCGCTCTACAAAAATAAGCTTTCAGACCTAGAAACATATGACCCAGAGTCGCATTGGGGAGGGATCAATGTCGATATAAAATGCCATCCGTCTCCAGTTACCCAGGCCAGACAAGAAGAGAGAAGGTCGCACAGTAAGACCCAAAAGGCCAGGCCTCACAATTCAACCAGACAAAAATGTGAAACAATAGAGCAAAACAGGCCACAGGAGTCACTCCATAACTACCCTGTGTCTACAGCTTCACGTCAGAGCCCTGATGATACACAGTCACAGGTGCCAAGGTTACATGGAGAGGCAACAGAGTTTGCTTATTTGACCAAGCAAGCCTCGTGGCCTAGTGACACCTTAGAATCTGATCACGAGGACCTCTGTGACCCTGAAGAGGAACGGATAGAGAGTGAGGATAACTCAAACCGTACGAATGAGAGTACATCAGAGGACGAGGATCTCTCGGACCATACAGACAAGAGTACATCGGAGGACGAGGATCACTCAAACCATCCGGACACCAATCCATCAGAGGACGAGGATTCAGATCTTGGGCACAACCGTATGGACACCAAACCTGACAAGACAGGGTGTGGCGAGACCAGTACAGACTCTGACTATAACAATTGTGTCAGAGTCCACATGTAGTGACATTTTCAATCATGTCTTCCCATCATGTGGTAAAAATGCCAAGAGCTCCACCAGGACCCAGCAGTGCTTCTATGATACGATATTTGGAGCGTCTGGCAAATGCTGTGTGCACATCTCAGTTGGAGGAACCCTCTTCAGCTGTAGTATTGTCATCTAAATATTCAAGTCCGGGACCCAAGGTCATGCCTAATACTCTGGACAGATATTTTGTTAGGAAATGATTGTTTGAAGGCCTATGAACGTGTAATCTACTATGTATGTGTTTCTTCTGTTTAAGTATACTTTGCTGCATGCTATTCATGTTCTGTAAAATGATTAAATGAGTTGAAATCTATTGTGTTCTGCGAGTATTGATCATGCTGTAAGAAACATATTAAAGTGAGTCACAGTCTTTGAGTGTATGCGTGTCAGTGAGTATTATTTCATGTGCACAAATACTTCTTATACTCATAATCATAAGTTGTATTACCTGATGCAAATAATGAGCACACATGTACTGAGGGGTATTTTACATTTATTATATATTGAAAGACGAACAACAAAACAACAAAAAGAAAACAAAGAGGTTCAAATTGCAGCTGACTCCCTTCTCTACATAAGCATGTAAGTTACCCCACTGTATAAAGACACTGCTTCATATATCACTGTGACATCCTCCGTTCAACCCTGTTGATGCTGCATTGTGTTCCATGATTAATCAAGTCACACTTATGTGACTGTGGACAGTGAGAGGGTTTGTGCTCTTAGTAGTGTGTCACGCTGAAACTTGACATGCTCTGGAACAATGCTTTAAGCGATTCCACAGTGCCCTCAGGCCCCAGTAGAACCATTAGGATCTTTATGCTGTAATATTCAGCAGTGAACTCTGGAGTAGGTCCATCTTGCCTACACTTTGTGAACATTATGACAGGGGCCCACTTGGACTGGGGCAAAATAGCATCATGTGTGAAACAGTTTCCGTTGTTGTCATGAAGTAACCTTGAATGGTCAAGTTGGTCTACACAAGGTATCTTACAGAGTGCTGAATTCTTGAGAGTCACCTTAGTGAAACCCTGCGTGCAATCCAGTGTTGTCACTTTGAGCCTCGCTAGTCCGAATAGCTTCACTTTCATCCTCAGTACTATATCCCTAACCAGTGTCTTCAGATTGGTAGCGCCTAAACCCTCTGCTGTCAGGTCTCGTTTGCCTGCTCTCGGATGTCCGTACACCAGCACTGTAGTGCAACTTCTATCGTGAGCAGCTTCCTTCTCACCCACGGCTGTCAGCCAGTTGGGTATATCCAATGTGTAATCTTTGAATGTGAAAAAGTTACCATCTAGGGTCGATATGCTCGGCGTGGCTCTTTCACTGGGACAGAAGATTCTCAAGTGTTCAATTGCCGTGGTCAGTATACACAATGCAGGTGTCTTGGGGTCAATCTCCTGGAGCTGTTTGCACAGTTCTGAATGAGGTAAGTGTTTTTTCACCATGATAACACAAAGCCTGAGCAAGCTCTTGCAATATTCACCGAACATGGTGGACCGGGGCTTGTTGAAGTACCTGCTGAGGTACGAGACAACGTCAATCATCACAGCTCCTTTGCTGATTAGAATGAAGTTACACTCGGTCATGTGCGTGGGTAACAGCTTCCTCTCCAAAGCAGCTTTGAGCGTTAGAAAAACCTGCAGCAGTAATCCGTGAGCCGAGTTAGGTGTGTCTGAGGTGTCCAATGTAGACATCTGCTCGCACCCTTCGAAAAACTGGGCATACTGGAAGATGAACACACCGTTGCTCCTAGAGCACTTAGACAATCCGTTCCGGGGACCAGCAAACATGAGAGGACACATTTCGGTCATGCTTTGTGACAGGAGGATTACGTTGTCCTTGAAACGTTTCATCTCTTTCTCATTGTGACTCTTGAGAATGACCATTTGTGTGGCTATCTCCCCCGGTATCTGTTTTGTTCGTAGAATCACCGTACCCTGAAGCTCTGACTCTGCAATCGATTCGCTGTGTGGCCCCGGTGCCTTCTCCACTGTCAGCACATCATAGCTCTGCCTTTGTGCGGGCTCGTTGCTACAATCACAGGTACTTTCCCTTGCTCGATTGGGTAACAGTTCCGCTCCTGGGTTGAGTGTCTGCATCTGGGTCCCGGCTGGTTTAAGACACTGTCGTCGACCGGGGCCAGCGATTGAAGTACCCTCTCCCGGATCCACAGACTCCACTTTCAAGTGACTGGCCCCGATCTGAATCTCTGTGTTTCCTGCTTTGTGTTTGTTATTGATCCGGTACACATCAGCGAGTCCTTTGACCTTGTTTGAGTACCACTGGTAAGGCTGTATTCGACCAGGGGCCAGCCGCAAAAGGTCTATTCCGTAGAACTCTTTGACTTTGGACGTGATTCTTGTCGGCGGACGCGCCGCTGCGGCTGCATCGGTCATCAGTTTAGCAAGTCCCTCAGGGGCACAATCGTCACTGACTATGATATCGGTCAATCTGTACTCGCCTGCGTGAATGGACAGCGGCAGCACTCTGTGTGGCACATTTGCCTCACTTATGTCTCTACTCAAACACTTGTATCGTTCAAGTTTCAGCAGTTCGGAAGGAGACTGTCTCTCCTGAGGGAAGAGTGTAATGCAGAGCGCTCCTATCTGGATAAATGACTTGTCATTAGTGTTCAGGGCCATGTGCGTCAGGGTTGCCTGTATCTGCTCAACGCTAGGTCTCAAATCTTTGTATTTCGCGTGAAGGACACGAGCGTCTATTGCTTTCATGTAGCCGTGTTCTAACGACAGAATGTTGTCAGGATTGTACACCCCAACCAATTTGGATAGGTTCTCAGCGTATGTCTTTCCACAAAACCCTATATCATTCCCATTCTTGTACGCTATCAATGGTGAGCCATTGTACATCTCCCACATAACACAGTACCAGCTGAACACATCGCTCCCTGTGGCTGCGTTCAAAGTCCACAACACCTCTGGTGCCATGTTACAGCGGTTGCCTCGTGGCTGATCCGGGGTGGAAAAGTTGCACGCGGTTCCAAAGTCGCTGATCTTGAAAGCTAACGGTATGGGCGTTCTATCTTTCTGGTGACATACCAAAATGTTCCTGTGTGTAATGTCTCTGTGCTGGATGGCTCTCGATCGCAAATAATTCAGTCCTTGCAGGGTGTCCAGTTCGACCATGGGTACTATCGAGACGTTGTCAATTTTCCACATAAACTCATGCAGTGAGCATAGGGCTCGTTCCATAATGAGCACGGCTCTACCGCCCAGCTGGTATCCGGGGATCTCACACCAAAGGCCCCCGAATGTACGCAAGATGTTGGCGTGTTTCATAGAAACACCCATCATGACCTCTTCCACTTGTGAGGCAATGTGTGCATAGCAATTGAATTCAGAGTCTATCACAGGCCTGCTCCAGTTCACCATATCTGGAAACAGGTTGACCTTTGCAACCAGATTCTGGTTGAGCAGAACTGTCACCCCGAAGCCTCCTCGACCCAGAACCGTGTCCTTTGTGGTTATCAGTGTTTCTATGTCTATTGCACATCCGAGGTCCCTGGATATGTCTGCGTAGAGGCTCCATGGACTGGCTTCTTTGTTAGACCTTAGAGGCTTGTATTGTCGCCCAAATCTGTCTACGGTTACCTTGGGCATCTTGGGCTTAGTCGTATCGTGGCTAAGGGCCATGAATCCGTCTATTACCGGGAAGTGCTCCTGACGGACTGCCACCACAGTTGACAGATTACCATGGCGACACTTGGCAAACTCTGGGAACAGGGGGGTCCTGCATTTGGTGAGCAATGCACGCATATGTGTGAAGATAATGCTGGTATCCAGATTGTATGGGGCTCCATCAAAGTTCACCACTAGGAACAGTACTAACGAGTCATACCGCGTTTGGCCATGGTCCCCTTTTATGTATACAATCACACGCCTCTTGCCCTCGATCTGTGGCTCTGTGTCTATACTCACCACCGCCACATCGAGGAGTGATGGGAGAAGCCTATTGAGCACTGTAACTGTGTCTTTGTGTTGGCTGAATTCGGAATTGCCACACCGTACCCCGAGCCAGTCCAGCACGCCATGCAAGTCATTGTAACGCAAAGTTTTAACATAGTACAGATTGTACCGCTCCACCAGATGTATCAGTTTTTCTGCGTTGCTTGGAACCCTGACGCTGACCATTTCCACAAGATCATCAACACCCATATGCTCTGCGATCGTACCTGGACTTGTAAATAATACGGGATGACCGGGTCACTTTCTCGCAGAGAAATCGTGTTCTCTGAACACGCCTCGTTGTTACTCTTCGAGTGCCTAATTGTGGCAGGTGCGCCAGCCACGGGTTTGCTGCAAGACACGTTGAAATGTGAAAACTCTCTACAGACTACCTTGAAGCACTTGAGAGATATGTGGCAGAGAGCTGATACACTGTACATACCCAAACTGGACCTAGAGTCTCTCCATGGAATGGAGTGTGGTAGCACGGCGTATCGCGGAGCCCAAATCCCTGAGCTGATAATCGTGGACAATCGCAAACTCTCCAGATACTATATATATCTTTTGTTTCGTTACTGCATGAGTTCTGCGTGGCCTGTGACACAAAACCGCTGGACCCGCATGTCTCATTGGGAAGCCAAGATGCACACAGCTCCTTTAGTGGACATACCCGCATGCTGGCTTGAGACTAAAGTGTGTACCAACTACTCTTCAGCTCCACCTATGCCCCACAGGTACACCCCAGGGGCCCAAGACAACAAGTCTCTTCGTCGGCCTCAGCAGCTACCTCAAGATCTAGAGCGTGAGCGACAAGCATCTGAGCGATGCAATAACAGGTACACAGTCCAAAGAACCAAGACGTCCAAAGGCCCAGATAGTTCCAGGAGTGGGGTTCGCTGTGGTTACAATTCTACAGTTGAGAGTGAAGAGGAATATTGAGGGCATATTTCCTAAGTCGTGTTAAATGTTTTGGAATTGTCAGTGATTGTCTAAATACACTCTCAAGAGCTGTGCATCGGACGACAGGGGATATGCGTCCAACAGAGCAGAAGTTGATTTTAAGACATAGGAATGTAATGGCAATTATACCATGTATGGGTCACGTATCTGCAGTTTGAGGCCTGAGTGCTTTTACGAACATGAGCATGAACCGGAGTACAGACAGCTAGCCAGTCTGCAGTTTCCACAACACCTGAGAGTTCAGCAGTTATGGTCACACCCAATGGGGAGTCACCAGCCTCTCCCACAGGCTATGCAAGACCATCAGCTTCTCCTACAGGCTGCGTGAGGCTGTCAGTCCTTTACCCAAACTGTGCCAGCACACCATTTGGTTCCCTAGTCCATGGTATTTCACCAGCTGTGGAGTCCACAGGAGCTCACGAGGAACCTGAGCATCAGATCCCTCACAGACCAGTTTTCTTGGTGTCATCAGGAGCCTGCTGTTATTGCTAGCCATAACACACTCAAATGATTATAGCTTTCTCCTGTATGTCAATAGCTTGCTTGTGTCATACTTCAATAGGTACCTTGATTTCAACATTTAAATTGCCATGACCTTGTGTCGAGCACTCTGTTTTGTTTGCCGTAATGTGTTATGTATTTGATTATGAATGATTAAAGGTGTAGGCTAGTCATGGACATGTGTCATTTATTTTACAACCTGTGTTTACTATGGAGATGAGTGACTAGTGTCAAGTACTCCGGTGCTTGCATATAGATATTGTACATGAAAAAGTTAAAAATACATGAAATACTGAAATACAAAGACAGTAGGCACATGTGCTCCAGCTATATTTTGCAAAAGTGAAGTAATTTGTTTGTAATTTATACGCACATAGTCAGGCTGATGTTAGCGATGGTCCCACTGGATGTGATGGACGGTCCCGCCAGACAAGAATTGTCATGAATTCCATTGAGGAAGTAGCTTCAGATCTAATATGTATTCAAGCGAAGGGTCTGCAAAACACAAACATCACATACTAAAACCACACAGCTGGTCCTCACCGTAGCTTGGCATGCAGGGCTCAAAATTAACCAATGGAAACCATAAGTGGAGATAATAAAGCTAAATAATGAAGCCTATATCAAAACACCTTAGTTATCCCTGCATTTACCATAATCCTCAGGGTACCAGAGACCCATGATGCACTTGTTATTTGCCCACTTACCTCACCGCCTCCTAAACCTCAGGCTCACAGATACCCTTGCTGCAGTCCTCCTGTGGGTCACAACCCTTGCGGCATTCGTTCTCAGGGTCTCAGAGATCCTTGCTGGACTCCTCTTCAGGTTCCCATAGACGCTTGGTGCAATCATCCTAGTTGTCTTTACTGTTGGAACACACAAAATCATTCGCATTCCTTCATCAACGGCTCCTCAACCTCAGAGTCCCAAAGTTGGTTCCAGAGATCATTTGTGCAATCAATGTCATTCACCCACTTACCAGCAGTTTACCACAGGGTCCTATAGACTCAAGGTGAACTCGTCCTCAGGGTCTCAGACCTTTGGAGCAGTTTACCACCCGGTCCCATAGACCTTTGGTGCTGTATTCCTCAGGGTCCCATAGATCCATGTTGCACTCGTCCTCAAGGTCTCATAGACCTTTGGTTCACTCAACCTCAGGGTCCCATAGACCTTTGGTGCTGTTTTTCTCAGGGTCCCATAGATCCATGTTGCACTCGTCCTCAGGGTCTCATAGACCTTTGGTTCACTCAACCTCAGGGTCCCACAGACCCTTGTTGCACTGATGTGCATGGTCTCATAGACCATTGGTGCAGGTTTCTTCAGGGTCCCATAGAAACATTTTGCACTTGTCCTCAGGGTCTCATAGACCTTTGGATGAGTTTACCACAGGGTCCCATGGACTCATGGTGCACTCATCCTCAGGGTCCCATAGACCCATGTTGCACTTGTCCTCAGGGTCTCAAAGACCTTTGGAGCAGTTTACCACTGGGTCCCATAGACCTTTGGTGCTGTTTTCCTCAGGGTCCCAGAGTTGGTTCCAGAGATCATTTGTGCAATCATTGTCATTCACCCACTTACCAGCAGTTTACCACAGGGTCCTATAGACTCAAGGTGCACTCGTCCTCAGGGTCTCAGACCTTTGGAGCAGTTTACCACCCGGTCCCATAGACCTTTGGTGCTGTATTCCTCAGGGTCCCATAGATCCATGTTGCACTCGTCCTCAGGGTCTCATAGACCTTTGGTTCACTCAACCTCAGGGTCCCATTGACCTTTGGTGCTGTTTTCCTCAGGGTCCCATAGATCCATGTTGCACTTGTCCTCAGGGTCTCATAGACCTTTGGTTCACTCAACCTCACGGTCCCACAGACCCTTGTTGCACTGATGTGCATGGTCTCATAGACCCTTGGTGCAGGTTTCTTCAGGGTCCCATAGAAACATTTTGCACTTGTCCTCAGGGTCTCATAGACCTTAGGAGGAGTTTACCACAGGGTCCCATAGACCTTTGGTGCTGTTTTCCGCAGGGTCCCAGAGTTGGTTCCAGAGATCATTTGTGCAATCAATGTCATTCACCCACTTGCCAGCAGTTTACCACAGGGTCCTATAGACTCAAGGTGCATTCGTCCTCAGGGTCTCAGACCTTTGGTGCTGTTTCCTCAGGGTCCTATAGATCCATGTTGCACTCGTCCTCAGGGTCTCATAGACCTTTGGTTCACTCAACCTCAGGGTCCCATAGACCTTTGTTGATTTTTTCCTCAGGGTCCCAGAGTTGGTTCCAGAGATCATTTGTGCAATCAATGTCATTCACCCACTTACCAGCAGTTTACCACAGGGTCCTATAGACTCAAGGTGCACTAGTCCTCATGGTCTCAGACTTTTGGAGCAGTTTACCACCGGGTCCCATAGACCTTTGTTGCTGTTTTCCTCAGGGTCCCAGAGTTGGTTCCAGAGATCATTTGTGCAATCAATGTCATTCTCCCACTTACCAGCAGTTTACCACAGGGTCCTATAGACTCAAGGTGCACTCGTCCTCAGGGTCTCAGACCTTTGGTGCAGTTTACCACCGGGTCCCATAGACCTTTGGTTCTGTTTTCCTCAGGGTCCCATAGATCCATGTTGCACTTGTCCTCAGGGTCTCATAGACCTTTGGTTTACTCAACCTCACGGTCCCATAGACCTTTGGTGCTGTTTTCCTCAGGGTCCCATAGATCCATGTTGCAATTGTCCTCAGGGTCTCATAGACCTTTGGTTCACTCAACCTCAGGGTCCCACAGACCCTTGTTGCACTGATGTGCATGGTCTCATAGAGCCTTGGTGCAGGTTTCTTCAGGGTCCCATAGAAACATTTTGCACTTGTCCTCAGGGTCTCATAGACCTTTGGAGGAGTTTACCACAGGGTCCCATAGACCTTTGGTGCTGTTTTCCGCAGGGTCCCAGAGTTGGTTCCAGAGATCATTTGTGCAATCAATGTCATTCACCCACTTACCAGCAGTTTACCACAGGGTCCTATAGACTCAAGGTGCACTCGTCCTCAGGGTCTCAGACCTTTGGTGCTGTTTTCCTCAGGGTCCCATAGATCCATGTTGCACTCGTCCTCAGGGTCTCATAGACCTTTGGTTCACTCAACCTCAGGGTCCCATAGACCTTTGGTGCTGTTTTCCGCAGGGTCCCAGAGTTGGTTCCAGAGATCATTTGTGCAATCAATGTCATTCACCCACTTACCAGCAGTTTACCACAGGGTCCTATAGACTCAAGGTGCACTCGTCCTCAGGGTCTCAGACTTTTGGAGCAGTTTACCACCGGGTCCCATAGAACTTTGATGCTGTTTTCCTCAGAGTCCCATAGATCCATGTTGCACTCGTCCTCAGGGTCTCATAGACCTTTGGTTCACTCAACCTCACGGTCCCATAGACCTTTGGTGCTGTTTTCCTCAGGGTTCCATAGACTCATGGTGCACTGATCCTCAAGGTCTTATAGACCTTTTGAGCAGTTTACTTCAGGGTCTCATAGACCTTTTGAGAGGCATACCACAGGGTCCGATAGACCTTTGGTGCTGTTTTCCTCAGGGTCCGACACTTAGAAAAAATCCAACACTTAGAAAAACGTTGCACTTGTCCTCAGGGTCTCACAGACCTTTGGTGCACTCAACCTCAGTGTCCCACAGAGCCTTTTTGCACTGATGCGCATGGTTTCATAGACCCTTGGTGCAGGTCATCCTACGTGGTCCCACACACCCATCCCGCTTTCAAACACTTTTTCCACCACCCTCATCTCGTCCTCAGGGGTCCCGGGGACCCATGCTGCAATGCTCTAATCTACAGGGGTCCCTGTCACCCATCCTGCAGTCGAGCAAATTTCCCACCACCTTCATCTCATCCTCAGGGGTCCCGGGACCCATACTGCAGTGCTATCATCCACAGGGGTCCCTGTCACCCATCCTGCAGTCGAGCACATTTCCCACCACCCTCATGTAATCCTGCGTGGTCCCAGACACCAGTCCTGCAGTCAAACACATTTCCCAGCATCCTGATCTCAACTTCAGGGGTCCTGGGGAACCATGCTGCAGTGGTCTGATCCTCAGGGGTCCGTGTCACACATCCTACAGTCGAGTACATTTCCCACCACCCTCATCTTGTCCTCAGGTGTCCCGGGACCCATGCTGCAGTGCTCTCATCCACAGGGGTCCCTGTCACCCATCCTGCAGTCGAGCACATTTCCCAACACCGTCATCTCGTCCTCAGGGATCCCGAAACCCATGCTGCAGTGCTCTCATCCACAGGGGTCCCTGTCACTCATCCTGCAGTCGAGCACATTTCCCACCACCCTCATCTCGCCCTCAGGGGTCCCGGGGACCAATGCTGCAGTGCTCTCATCCTGCGTGGTCCCTGTCACCCATCCTGCAGTCAAACACATTTCCCACCACCCTCATCTTGTCCTCAGGTGTCCCGGGACCCATGCTGCAGTGCTCTCATCATGCGTGGTCCCTGTCACCCATCCTGCAGTCAAGCACATTTCCCACCACCCTCATCTCGCCCTCAGGGGTCCCGGGGACCCATGCTGCAGTGCTCTCATCCTGCGTGGTCCCTGTCACCCATCCTGCAGTCAAACACATTTCCCACCACCCTCATCTTGTCCTCAGGTGTCCCGGGGACCCATGCTGCAGTGCTCTCATCATGAGAGGTCCCTGTCACCCATCCTGCAGTTGAGCACATTTCCCACCACCCTCATCTCGCCCTCAGGGGTCCCGGGGACCCATGCTGCAGTGCTCTCATCATGAGAGGTCCCTGTCACCCATCCTGCAGTTGAGCACATTTCCCATCACGCTCATGTCATCCTGCGTGGTCCCTGTCACCCATCCTGCAGTCAAACACATTTCCCACCACCCTTATCTTGTCCTCAGGTGTCCCGGGACCCATGCTGCAGTGCTCTCATCATGCGTGGTCCCTGTCACCCATCCTGCAGTCAAGCACATTTCCCACCACCCTCATCTCGCCCTCAGGGGTCCCGGGGACCCATGCTGCAGTGCTCTCATCATGCGTGGTCCCTGTCACCCATCCTGCAGTCAAGCACATTTCCCACCACCCTCATCTCGCCCTCAGGGGTCCCGGGGACCCATGCTGCAGTGCTCTCATCTTGCGTGGTCCCTGTCACCCATCCTGCAGTCAAACACATTTCCCACCACCCTCATCTTGTCCTCAGGTGTCCCGGGACCCATGCTGCAGTGCTCTCATCATGCGTGGTCCCTGTCACCCATCCTGCAGTCAAGCACATTTCCCACCACCCTCATCTCGCCCTCAGGGGTCCCGGGGACCCATGCTGCAGTGCTCTCATCATGCGTGGTCCCTGTCACCCATCCTGCAGTCGAGCACATTTCCCATCACGCTCATGTCATCCTGCGTCGTCCCTGTCACCCATCCTGCAGTCAAACACATTTCCCACCACCCTCATCTCGCCCTCAGGGGTCCCCGGGACCCATGCTGCAGTGCTCTCATCATGAGAGGTCCCTGTCACCCATCCTGCAGTTGAGCACATTTCCCACCACCCTCATCTCGCCCTCAGGGGTCCCGGGGACCCATGCTGCAGTGCTCTCATCATGAGAGGTCCCTGTCACCCATCCTGCAGTTGAGCACATTTCCCATCACGCTCATGTCATCCTGCGTGGTCCCTGTCACCCATCCTGCAGTCAAACACATTTCCCACCACCCTCATCTTGTCCTCAGGTGTCCCGGGACCCATGCTGCAGTGCTCTCATCATGCGTGGTCCCTGTCACCCATCCTGCAGTCAAGCACATTTCCCACCACCCTCATCTCGCCCTCAGGGGTCCCGGGGACCCATGCTGCAGTGCTCTCATCATGCGTGGTCCCTGTCACCCATCCTGCAGTCAAGCACATTTCCCACCACCCTCATCTCGCCCTCAGGGGTCCCGGGGACCCATGCTGCAGTGCTCTCATCCTGCGTGGTCCCTGTCACCCATCCTGCAGTCAAACACATTTCCCACCACCCTCATCTTGTCCTCAGGTGTCCCGGGACCCATGCTGCAGTGCTCTCATCATGAGAGGTCCCTGTCACCCATCCTGCAGTTGAGCACATTTCCCACCACCCTCATCTCGCCCTCAGGGGTCCCGGGGACCCATGCTGCAGTGCTCTCATCCTGCGTGGTCCCTGTCACCCATCCTGCAGTCAAACACATTTCCCACCACCCTCATCTTGTCCTCAGGTGTCCCGGGACCCATGCTGCAGTGCTCTCATCATGCGTGGTCCCTGTCACCCATCCTGCAGTCAAGCACATTTCCCACCACCCTCATCTCGCCCTCAGGGGTCCCGGGGACCCATGCTGCAGTGCTCTCATCATGCGTGGTCCCTGTCACCCATCCTGCAGTCAAGCACATTTCCCACCACCCTCATCTCGCCCTCAGGGGTCCCGGGGACCCATGCTGCAGTGCTCTCATCCTGCGTGGTCCCTGTCACCCATCCTGCAGTCAAACACATTTCCCACCACCCTCATCTTGTCCTCAGGTGTCCCGGGACCCATGCTGCAGTGCTCTCATCATGCGTGGTCCCTGTCACCCATCCTGCAGTCAAGCACATTTCCCACCACCCTCATCTCGCCCTCAGGGGTCCCGGGGACCCATGCTGCAGTGCTCTCATCATGCGTGGTCCCTGTCACCCATCCTGCAGTCGAGCACATTTCCCATCACGCTCATGTCATCCTGCGTGGTCCCTGTCACCCATCCTGCAGTCAAACACATTTCCCACCACCCTCATCTCGCCCTCAGGGGTCCCGGGGACCCATGCTGCAGTGCTCTCATCATGAGAGGTCCCTGTCACCCATCCTGCAGTTGAGCACATTTCCCACCACCCTCATCTCGCCCTCAGGGGTCCCGGGGACCCATGCTGCAGTGCTCTCATCATGAGAGGTCCCTGTCACCCATCCTGCAGTTGAGCACATTTCCCATCACGCTCATGTCATCCTGCGTGGTCCCTGTCACCCATCCTGCAGTCAAACACATTTCCCACCACCCTCATCTTGTCCTCAGGTGTCCCGGGACCCATGCTGCAGTGCTCTCATCCTGCGTGGTCCCTGTCACCCATCCTGCAGTCAAGCACATTTCCCACCACCCTCATCTCGCCCTCAGGGGTCCCGGGGACCCATGCTGCAGTGCTCTCATCCTGCGTGGTCCCTGTCACCCATCCTGCAGTCAAACACATTTCCCACCACCCTCATCTCGCCCTCAGGGGTCCCGGGGACCCATGCTGCAGTGCTCTCATCATGAGAGGTCCCTGTCACCCATCCTGCAGTCAAGCACATTTCCCACCACCCTCATCTCGCCCTCAGGGGTCCCGGGGACCCATGCTGCAGTGCTCTCATCATGAGAGGTCCCTGTCACCCATCCTGCAGTTGAGCACATTTCCCATCACGCTCATGTCATCCTGCGTGGTCCCTGTCACCCATCCTGCAGTCAAACACATTTCCCACCACCCTCATCTTGTCCTCAGGTGTCCCGGGACCCATGCTGCAGTGCTCTCATCATGCGTGGTCCCTGTCACCCATCCTGCAGTCAAGCACATTTCCCACCACCCTCATCTCGCCCTCAGGGGTCCCGGGGACCCATGCTGCAGTGCTCTCATCCTGCGTGGTCCCTGTCACCCATCCTGCAGTCAAACACATTTCCCACCACCCTCATCTTGTCCTCAGGTGTCCCGGGACCCATGCTGCAGTGCTCTCATCATGCGTGGTCCCTGTCACCCATCCTGCAGTTGAGCACATTTCCCACCACCCTCATCTCGCCCTCAGGGGTCCCGGGGACCCATGCTGCAGTGCTCTCATCATGAGAGGTCCCTGTCACCCATCCTGCAGTTGAGCACATTTCCCATCACGCTCATGTCATCCTGCGTCGTCCCTGTCACCCATCCTGCAGTCAAACACATTTCCCACCACCCTCATCTTGTCCTCAGGTGTCCCGGGACCCATGCTGCAGTGCTCTCATCATGCGTGGTCCCTGTCACCCATCCTGCAGTCAAGCACATTTCCCACCACCCTCATCTCGCCCTCAGGGGTCCCGGGGACCCATGCTGCAGTGCTCTCATCATGCGTGGTCCCTGTCACCCATCCTGCAGTCAAGCACATTTCCCACCACCCTCATCTCGCCCTCAGGGGTCCCGGGGACCCATGCTGCAGTGCTCTCATCCTGCGTGGTCCCTGTCACCCATCCTGCAGTCAAACACATTTCCCACCACCCTCATCTTGTCCTCAGGTGTCCCGGGACCCATGCTGCAGTGCTCTCATCATGCGTGGTCCCTGTCACCCATCCTGCAGTCAAGCACATTTCCCACCACCCTCATCTCGCCCTCAGGGGTCCCGGGGACCCATGCTGCAGTGCTCTCATCATGCGTGGTCCCTGTCACCCATCCTGCAGTCGAGCACATTTCCCATCACGCTCATGTCATCCTGCGTGGTCCCTGTCACCCATCCTGCAGTTGAGCACATTTCCCACCACCCTCATCTCGCCCTCAGGGGTCCCGGGGACCCATGCTGCAGTGCTCTCATCCTGCGTGGTCCCTGTCACCCATCCTGCAGTCAAACACATTTCCCACCACCCTCATCTTGTCCTCAGGTGTCCCGGGACCCATGCTGCAGTGCTCTCATCATGCGTGGTCCCTGTCACCCATCCTGCAGTCAAGCACATTTCCCACCACCCTCATCTCGCCCTCAGGGGTCCCGGGGACCCATGCTGCAGTGCTCTCATCATGCGTGGTCCCTGTCACCCATCCTGCAGTCAAGCACATTTCCCACCACCCTCATCTCGCCCTCAGGGGTCCCGGGGACCCATGCTGCAGTGCTCTCATCCTGCGTGGTCCCTGTCACCCATCCTGCAGTCAAACACATTTCCCACCACCCTCATCTTGTCCTCAGGTGTCCCGGGACCCATGCTGCAGTGCTCTCATCATGCGTGGTCCCTGTCACCCATCCTGCAGTCAAGCACATTTCCCACCACCCTCATCTCGCCCTCAGGGGTCCCGGGGACCCATGCTGCAGTGCTCTCATCATGCGTGGTCCCTGTCACCCATCCTGCAGTCGAGCACATTTCCCATCACGCTCATGTCATCCTGCGTGGTCCCTGTCACCCATCCTGCAGTCAAACACATTTCCCACCACCCTCATCTCGCCCTCAGGGGTCCCGGGGACCCATGCTGCAGTGCTCTCATCATGAGAGGTCCCTGTCACCCATCCTGCAGTTGAGCACATTTCCCACCACCCTCATCTCGCCCTCAGGGGTCCCGGGGACCCATGCTGCAGTGCTCTCATCATGAGAGGTCCCTGTCACCCATCCTGCAGTCAAGCACATTTCCCACCACCCTCATCTCGCCCTCAGGGGTCCCGGGGACCCATGCTGCAGTGCTCTCATCCTGCGTGGTCCCTGTCACCCATCCTGCAGTCAAACACATTTCCCACCACCCTCATCTTGTCCTCAGGTGTCCCGGGACCCATGCTGCAGTGCTCTCATCATGCGTGGTCCCTGTCACCCATCCTGCAGTCGAGCACATTTCCCATCACGCTCATGTCATCCTGCGTGGTCCCTGTCACCCATCCTGCAGTCAAACACATTTCCCACCACCCTCATCTCGCCCTCAGGGGTCCCGGGGACCCATGCTGCAGTGCTCTCATCATGAGAGGTCCCTGTCACCCATCCTGCAGTTGAGCACATTTCCCACCACCCTCATCTCGCCCTCAGGGGTCCCGGGGACCCATGCTGCAGTGCTCTCATCATGAGAGGTCCCTGTCACCCATCCTGCAGTTGAGCACATTTCCCATCACGCTCATGTCATCCTGCGTGGTCCCTGTCACCCATCCTGCAGTCAAACACATTTCCCACCACCCTCATCTTGTCCTCAGGTGTCCCGGGACCCATGCTGCAGTGCTCTCATCCTGCGTGGTCCCTGTCACCCATCCTGCAGTCAAGCACATTTCCCACCACCCTCATCTCGCCCTCAGGGGTCCCGGGGACCCATGCTGCAGTGCTCTCATCCTGCGTGGTCCCTGTCACCCATCCTGCAGTCAAACACATTTCCCACCACCCTCATCTCGCCCTCAGGGGTCCCGGGGACCCATGCTGCAGTGCTCTCATCATGAGAGGTCCCTGTCACCCATCCTGCAGTCAAGCACATTTCCCACCACCCTCATCTCGCCCTCAGGGGTCCCGGGGACCCATGCTGCAGTGCTCTCATCATGAGAGGTCCCTGTCACCCATCCTGCAGTTGAGCACATTTCCCATCACGCTCATGTCATCCTGCGTGGTCCCTGTCACCCATCCTGCAGTCAAACACATTTCCCACCACCCTCATCTTGTCCTCAGGTGTCCCGGGACCCATGCTGCAGTGCTCTCATCATGCGTGGTCCCTGTCACCCATCCTGCAGTCAAGCACATTTCCCACCACCCTCATCTCGCCCTCAGGGGTCCCGGGGACCCATGCTGCAGTGCTCTCATCCTGCGTGGTCCCTGTCACCCATCCTGCAGTCAAACACATTTCCCAACACCCTCATCTTGTCCTCAGGTGTCCCGGGACCCATGCTGCAGTGCTCTCATCATGCGTGGTCCCTGTCACCCATCCTGCAGTCAAGCACATTTCCCACCACCCTCATCTCGCCCTCAGGGGTCCCGGGGACCCATGCTGCAGTGCTCTCATCCTGCGTGGTCCCTGTCACCCATCCTGCAGTCAAACACATTTCCCACCACCCTCATCTTGTCCTCAGGTGTCCCGGGACCCATGCTGCAGTGCTCTCATCATGCGTGGTCCCTGTCACCCATCCTGCAGTCAAGCACATTTCCCACCACCCTCATCTCGCCCTCAGGGGTCCCGGGGACCCATGCTGCAGTGCTCTCATCCTGCGTGGTCCCTGTCACCCATCCTGCAGTCAAACACATTTCCCACCACCCTCATCTTGTCCTCAGGTGTCCCGGGACCCATGCTGCAGTGCTCTCATCATGCGTGGTCCCTGTCACCCATCCTGCAGTTGAGCACATTTCCCACCACCCTCATCTCGCCCTCAGGGGTCCCGGGGACCCATGCTGCAGTGCTCTCATCATGAGAGGTCCCTGTCACCCATCCTGCAGTTGAGCACATTTCCCATCACGCTCATGTCATCCTGCGTCGTCCCTGTCACCCATCCTGCAGTCAAACACATTTCCCACCACCCTCATCTTGTCCTCAGGTGTCCCGGGACCCATGCTGCAGTGCTCTCATCATGCGTGGTCCCTGTCACCCATCCTGCAGTCAAGCACATTTCCCACCACCCTCATCTCGCCCTCAGGGGTCCCGGGGACCCATGCTGCAGTGCTCTCATCATGCGTGGTCCCTGTCACCCATCCTGCAGTCAAGCACATTTCCCACCACCCTCATCTCGCCCTCAGGGGTCCCGGGGACCCATGCTGCAGTGCTCTCATCCTGCGTGGTCCCTGTCACCCATCCTGCAGTCAAACACATTTCCCACCACCCTCATCTTGTCCTCAGGTGTCCCGGGACCCATGCTGCAGTGCTCTCATCATGCGTGGTCCCTGTCACCCATCCTGCAGTCAAGCACATTTCCCACCACCCTCATCTCGCCCTCAGGGGTCCCGGGGACCCATGCTGCAGTGCTCTCATCATGCGTGGTCCCTGTCACCCATCCTGCAGTCGAGCACATTTCCCATCACGCTCATGTCATCCTGCGTGGTCCCTGTCACCCATCCTGCAGTTGAGCACATTTCCCACCACCCTCATCTCGCCCTCAGGGGTCCCGGGGACCCATGCTGCAGTGCTCTCATCCTGCGTGGTCCCTGTCACCCATCCTGCAGTCAAACACATTTCCCACCACCCTCATCTTGTCCTCAGGTGTCCCGGGACCCATGCTGCAGTGCTCTCATCATGCGTGGTCCCTGTCACCCATCCTGCAGTCAAGCACATTTCCCACCACCCTCATCTCGCCCTCAGGGGTCCCGGGGACCCATGCTGCAGTGCTCTCATCATGCGTGGTCCCTGTCACCCATCCTGCAGTCAAGCACATTTCCCACCACCCTCATCTCGCCCTCAGGGGTCCCGGGGACCCATGCTGCAGTGCTCTCATCCTGCGTGGTCCCTGTCACCCATCCTGCAGTCAAACACATTTCCCACCACCCTCATCTTGTCCTCAGGTGTCCCGGGACCCATGCTGCAGTGCTCTCATCATGCGTGGTCCCTGTCACCCATCCTGCAGTCAAGCACATTTCCCACCACCCTCATCTCGCCCTCAGGGGTCCCGGGGACCCATGCTGCAGTGCTCTCATCATGCGTGGTCCCTGTCACCCATCCTGCAGTCGAGCACATTTCCCATCACGCTCATGTCATCCTGCGTGGTCCCTGTCACCCATCCTGCAGTCAAACACATTTCCCACCACCCTCATCTCGCCCTCAGGGGTCCCGGGGACCCATGCTGCAGTGCTCTCATCATGAGAGGTCCCTGTCACCCATCCTGCAGTTGAGCACATTTCCCACCACCCTCATCTCGCCCTCAGGGGTCCCGGGGACCCATGCTGCAGTGCTCTCATCATGAGAGGTCCCTGTCACCCATCCTGCAGTCAAGCACATTTCCCACCACCCTCATCTCGCCCTCAGGGGTCCCGGGGACCCATGCTGCAGTGCTCTCATCCTGCGTGGTCCCTGTCACCCATCCTGCAGTCAAACACATTTCCCACCACCCTCATCTTGTCCTCAGGTGTCCCGGGACCCATGCTGCAGTGCTCTCATCATGAGAGGTCCCTGTCACCCATCCTGCAGTTGAGCACATTTCCCACCACCCTCATCTCGCCCTCAGGGGTCCCGGGGACCCATGCTGCAGTGCTCTCATCCTGCGTGGTCCCTGTCACCCATCCTGCAGTCAAACACATTTCCCACCACCCTCATCTTGTCCTCAGGTGTCCCGGGACCCATGCTGCAGTGCTCTCATCATGCGTGGTCCCTGTCACCCATCCTGCAGTCAAGCACATTTCCCACCACCCTCATCTCGCCCTCAGGGGTCCCGGGGACCCATGCTGCAGTGCTCTCATCATGCGTGGTCCCTGTCACCCATCCTGCAGTCAAGCACATTTCCCACCACCCTCATCTCGCCCTCAGGGGTCCCGGGGACCCATGCTGCAGTGCTCTCATCCTGCGTGGTCCCTGTCACCCATCCTGCAGTCAAACACATTTCCCACCACCCTCATCTTGTCCTCAGGTGTCCCGGGACCCATGCTGCAGTGCTCTCATCATGCGTGGTCCCTGTCACCCATCCTGCAGTCAAGCACATTTCCCACCACCCTCATCTCGCCCTCAGGGGTCCCGGGGACCCATGCTGCAGTGCTCTCATCATGCGTGGTCCCTGTCACCCATCCTGCAGTCGAGCACATTTCCCATCACGCTCATGTCATCCTGCGTGGTCCCTGTCACCCATCCTGCAGTTGAGCACATTTCCCACCACCCTCATCTCGCCCTCAGGGGTCCCGGGGACCCATGCTGCAGTGCTCTCATCCTGCGTGGTCCCTGTCACCCATCCTGCAGTCAAACACATTTCCCACCACCCTCATCTTGTCCTCAGGTGTCCCGGGACCCATGCTGCAGTGCTCTCATCATGCGTGGTCCCTGTCACCCATCCTGCAGTCAAGCACATTTCCCACCACCCTCATCTCGCCCTCAGGGGTCCCGGGGACCCATGCTGCAGTGCTCTCATCATGCGTGGTCCCTGTCACCCATCCTGCAGTCAAGCACATTTCCCACCACCCTCATCTCGCCCTCAGGGGTCCCGGGGACCCATGCTGCAGTGCTCTCATCCTGCGTGGTCCCTGTCACCCATCCTGCAGTCAAACACATTTCCCACCACCCTCATCTTGTCCTCAGGTGTCCCGGGACCCATGCTGCAGTGCTCTCATCATGCGTGGTCCCTGTCACCCATCCTGCAGTCGAGCACATTTCCCATCACGCTCATGTCATCCTGCGTGGTCCCTGTCACCCATCCTGCAGTCAAACACATTTCCCACCACCCTCATCTCGCCCTCAGGGGTCCCGGGGACCCATGCTGCAGTGCTCTCATCATGAGAGGTCCCTGTCACCCATCCTGCAGTTGAGCACATTTCCCACCACCCTCATCTCGCCCTCAGGGGTCCCGGGGACCCATGCTGCAGTGCTCTCATCATGAGAGGTCCCTGTCACCCATCCTGCAGTTGAGCACATTTCCCATCACGCTCATGTCATCCTGCGTGGTCCCTGTCACCCATCCTGCAGTCAAACACATTTCCCACCACCCTCATCTTGTCCTCAGGTGTCCCGGGACCCATGCTGCAGTGCTCTCATCCTGCGTGGTCCCTGTCACCCATCCTGCAGTCAAGCACATTTCCCACCACCCTCATCTCGCCCTCAGGGGTCCCGGGGACCCATGCTGCAGTGCTCTCATCCTGCGTGGTCCCTGTCACCCATCCTGCAGTCAAACACATTTCCCACCACCCTCATCTCGCCCTCAGGGGTCCCGGGGACCCATGCTGCAGTGCTCTCATCATGAGAGGTCCCTGTCACCCATCCTGCAGTCAAGCACATTTCCCACCACCCTCATCTCGCCCTCAGGGGTCCCGGGGACCCATGCTGCAGTGCTCTCATCATGAGAGGTCCCTGTCACCCATCCTGCAGTTGAGCACATTTCCCATCACGCTCATGTCATCCTGCGTGGTCCCTGTCACCCATCCTGCAGTCAAACACATTTCCCACCACCCTCATCTTGTCCTCAGGTGTCCCGGGACCCATGCTGCAGTGCTCTCATCATGCGTGGTCCCTGTCACCCATCCTGCAGTCAAGCACATTTCCCACCACCCTCATCTCGCCCTCAGGGGTCCCGGGGACCCATGCTGCAGTGCTCTCATCCTGCGTGGTCCCTGTCACCCATCCTGCAGTCAAACACATTTCCCACCACCCTCATCTTGTCCTCAGGTGTCCCGGGACCCATGCTGCAGTGCTCTCATCATGCGTGGTCCCTGTCACCCATCCTGCAGTCAAGCACATTTCCCACCACCCTCATCTCGCCCTCAGGGGTCCCGGGGACCCATGCTGCAGTGCTCTCATCCTGCGTGGTCCCTGTCACCCATCCTGCAGTCAAACACATTTCCCACCACCCTCATCTTGTCCTCAGGTGTCCCGGGACCCATGCTGCAGTGCTCTCATCATGCGTGGTCCCTGTCACCCATCCTGCAGTCAAGCACATTTCCCACCACCCTCATCTCGCCCTCAGGGGTCCCGGGGACCCATGCTGCAGTGCTCTCATCCTGCGTGGTCCCTGTCACCCATCCTGCAGTCAAACACATTTCCCACCACCCTCATCTTGTCCTCAGGTGTCCCGGGACCCATGCTGCAGTGCTCTCATCATGCGTGGTCCCTGTCACCCATCCTGCAGTTGAGCACATTTCCCACCACCCTCATCTCGCCCTCAGGGGTCCCGGGGACCCATGCTGCAGTGCTCTCATCATGAGAGGTCCCTGTCACCCATCCTGCAGTTGAGCACATTTCCCATCACGCTCATGTCATCCTGCGTCGTCCCTGTCACCCATCCTGCAGTCAAACACATTTCCCACCACCCTCATCTTGTCCTCAGGTGTCCCGGGACCCATGCTGCAGTGCTCTCATCATGCGTGGTCCCTGTCACCCATCCTGCAGTCAAGCACATTTCCCACCACCCTCATCTCGCCCTCAGGGGTCCCGGGGACCCATGCTGCAGTGCTCTCATCATGCGTGGTCCCTGTCACCCATCCTGCAGTCAAGCACATTTCCCACCACCCTCATCTCGCCCTCAGGGGTCCCGGGGACCCATGCTGCAGTGCTCTCATCCTGCGTGGTCCCTGTCACCCATCCTGCAGTCAAACACATTTCCCACCACCCTCATCTTGTCCTCAGGTGTCCCGGGACCCATGCTGCAGTGCTCTCATCATGCGTGGTCCCTGTCACCCATCCTGCAGTCAAGCACATTTCCCACCACCCTCATCTCGCCCTCAGGGGTCCCGGGGACCCATGCTGCAGTGCTCTCATCATGCGTGGTCCCTGTCACCCATCCTGCAGTCGAGCACATTTCCCATCACGCTCATGTCATCCTGCGTGGTCCCTGTCACCCATCCTGCAGTTGAGCACATTTCCCACCACCCTCATCTCGCCCTCAGGGGTCCCGGGGACCCATGCTGCAGTGCTCTCATCCTGCGTGGTCCCTGTCACCCATCCTGCAGTCAAACACATTTCCCACCACCCTCATCTTGTCCTCAGGTGTCCCGGGACCCATGCTGCAGTGCTCTCATCATGCGTGGTCCCTGTCACCCATCCTGCAGTCAAGCACATTTCCCACCACCCTCATCTCGCCCTCAGGGGTCCCGGGGACCCATGCTGCAGTGCTCTCATCATGCGTGGTCCCTGTCACCCATCCTGCAGTCAAGCACATTTCCCACCACCCTCATCTCGCCCTCAGGGGTCCCGGGGACCCATGCTGCAGTGCTCTCATCCTGCGTGGTCCCTGTCACCCATCCTGCAGTCAAACACATTTCCCACCACCCTCATCTTGTCCTCAGGTGTCCCGGGACCCATGCTGCAGTGCTCTCATCATGCGTGGTCCCTGTCACCCATCCTGCAGTCAAGCACATTTCCCACCACCCTCATCTCGCCCTCAGGGGTCCCGGGGACCCATGCTGCAGTGCTCTCATCATGCGTGGTCCCTGTCACCCATCCTGCAGTCGAGCACATTTCCCATCACGCTCATGTCATCCTGCGTGGTCCCTGTCACCCATCCTGCAGTTGAGCACATTTCCCACCACCCTCATCTCGCCCTCAGGGGTCCCGGGGACCCATGCTGCAGTGCTCTCATCCTGCGTGGTCCCTGTCACCCATCCTGCAGTCAAACACATTTCCCACCACCCTCATCTTGTCCTCAGGTGTCCCGGGACCCATGCTGCAGTGCTCTCATCATGCGTGGTCCCTGTCACCCATCCTGCAGTCAAGCACATTTCCCACCACCCTCATCTCGCCCTCAGGGGTCCCGGGGACCCATGCTGCAGTGCTCTCATCATGCGTGGTCCCTGTCACCCATCCTGCAGTCAAGCACATTTCCCACCACCCTCATCTCGCCCTCAGGGGTCCCGGGGACCCATGCTGCAGTGCTCTCATCCTGCGTGGTCCCTGTCACCCATCCTGCAGTCAAACACATTTCCCACCACCCTCATCTTGTCCTCAGGTGTCCCGGGACCCATGCTGCAGTGCTCTCATCATGCGTGGTCCCTGTCACCCATCCTGCAGTCGAGCACATTTCCCATCACGCTCATGTCATCCTGCGTGGTCCCTGTCACCCATCCTGCAGTCAAACACATTTCCCACCACCCTCATCTCGCCCTCAGGGGTCCCGGGGACCCATGCTGCAGTGCTCTCATCATGAGAGGTCCCTGTCACCCATCCTGCAGTTGAGCACATTTCCCACCACCCTCATCTCGCCCTCAGGGGTCCCGGGGACCCATGCTGCAGTGCTCTCATCATGAGAGGTCCCTGTCACCCATCCTGCAGTTGAGCACATTTCCCATCACGCTCATGTCATCCTGCGTGGTCCCTGTCACCCATCCTGCAGTCAAACACATTTCCCACCACCCTCATCTTGTCCTCAGGTGTCCCGGGACCCATGCTGCAGTGCTCTCATCCTGCGTGGTCCCTGTCACCCATCCTGCAGTCAAGCACATTTCCCACCACCCTCATCTCGCCCTCAGGGGTCCCGGGGACCCATGCTGCAGTGCTCTCATCCTGCGTGGTCCCTGTCACCCATCCTGCAGTCAAACACATTTCCCACCACCCTCATCTCGCCCTCAGGGGTCCCGGGGACCCAGGCTGCAGTGCTCTCATCATGAGAGGTCCCTGTCACCCATCCTGCAGTCAAGCACATTTCCCACCACCCTCATCTCGCCCTCAGGGGTCCCGGGGACCCATGCTGCAGTGCTCTCATCATGAGAGGTCCCTGTCACCCATCCTGCAGTTGAGCACATTTCCCATCACGCTCATGTCATCCTGCGTGGTCCCTGTCACCCATCCTGCAGTCAAACACATTTCCCACCACCCTCATCTTGTCCTCAGGTGTCCCGGGACCCATGCTGCAGTGCTCTCATCATGCGTGGTCCCTGTCACCCATCCTGCAGTCAAGCACATTTCCCACCACCCTCATCTCGCCCTCAGGGGTCCCGGGGACCCATGCTGCAGTGCTCTCATCCTGTGTGGTCCCTGTCACCCATCCTGCAGTCAAACACATTTCCCACCACCCTCATCTTGTCCTCAGGTGTCCCGGGACCCATGCTGCAGTGCTCTCATCATGCGTGGTCCCTGTCACCCATCCTGCAGTCAAGCACATTTCCCACCACCCTCATCTCGCCCTCAGGGGTCCCGGGGACCCATGCTGCAGTGCTCTCATCCTGCGTGGTCCCTGTCACCCATCCTGCAGTCAAACACATTTCCCACCACCCTCATCTTGTCCTCAGGTGTCCCGGGACCCATGCTGCAGTGCTCTCATCATGCGTGGTCCCTGTCACCCATCCTGCAGTCAAGCACATTTCCCACCACCCTCATCTCGCCCTCAGGGGTCCCGGGGACCCATGCTGCAGTGCTCTCATCCTGCGTGGTCCCTGTCACCCATCCTGCAGTCAAACACATTTCCCACCACCCTCATCTTGTCCTCAGGTGTCCCGGGACCCATGCTGCAGTGCTCTCATCATGCGTGGTCCCTGTCACCCATCCTGCAGTCAAGCACATTTCCCACCACCCTCATCTCGCCCTCAGGGGTCCCGGGGACCCATGCTGCAGTGCTCTCATCATGCGTGGTCCCTGTCACCCATCCTGCAGTCGAGCACATTTCCCATCACGCTCATGTCATCCTGCGTCGTCCCTGTCACCCATCCTGCAGTCAAACACATTTCCCACCACCCTCATCTCGCCCTCAGGGGTCCCCGGGACCCATGCTGCAGTGCTCTCATCATGAGAGGTCCCTGTCACCCATCCTGCAGTTGAGCACATTTCCCATCACGCTCATGTCATCCTGCGTGGTCCCTGTCACCCATCCTGCAGTCAAACACATTTCCCACCACCCTCATCTTGTCCTCAGGTGTCCCGGGACCCATGCTGCAGTGCTCTCATCATGCGTGGTCCCTGTCACCCATCCTGCAGTCAAGCACATTTCCCACCACCCTCATCTCGCCCTCAGGGGTCCCGGGGACCCATGCTGCAGTGCTCTCATCCTGCGTGGTCCCTGTCACCCATCCTGCAGTCAAACACATTTCCCACCACCCTCATCTTGTCCTCAGGTGTCCCGGGACCCATGCTGCAGTGCTCTCATCATGCGTGGTCCCTGTCACCCATCCTGCAGTCAAGCACATTTCCCACCACCCTCATCTCGCCCTCAGGGGTCCCGGGGACCCATGCTGCAGTGCTCTCATCATGCGTGGTCCCTGTCACCCATCCTGCAGTCGAGCACATTTCCCATCACGCTCATGTCATCCTGCGTGGTCCCTGTCACCCATCCTGCAGTTGAGCACATTTCCCACCACCCTCATCTCGCCCTCAGGGGTCCCGGGGACCCATGCTGCAGTGCTCTCATCCTGCGTGGTCCCTGTCACCCATCCTGCAGTCAAACACATTTCCCACCACCCTCATCTTGTCCTCAGGTGTCCCGGGACCCATGCTGCAGTGCTCTCATCATGCGTGGTCCCTGTCACCCATCCTGCAGTCAAGCACATTTCCCACCACCCTCATCTCGCCCTCAGGGGTCCCGGGGACCCATGCTGCAGTGCTCTCATCATGCGTGGTCCCTGTCACCCATCCTGCAGTCAAGCACATTTCCCACCACCCTCATCTCGCCCTCAGGGGTCCCGGGGACCCATGCTGCAGTGCTCTCATCCTGCGTGGTCCCTGTCACCCATCCTGCAGTCAAACACATTTCCCACCACCCTCATCTTGTCCTCAGGTGTCCCGGGACCCATGCTGCAGTGCTCTCATCATGCGTGGTCCCTGTCACCCATCCTGCAGTCAAGCACATTTCCCACCACCCTCATCTCGCCCTCAGGGGTCCCGGGGACCCATGCTGCAGTGCTCTCATCATGCGTGGTCCCTGTCACCCATCCTGCAGTCGAGCACATTTCCCATCACGCTCATGTCATCCTGCGTGGTCCCTGTCACCCATCCTGCAGTTGAGCACATTTCCCACCACCCTCATCTCGCCCTCAGGGGTCCCGGGGACCCATGCTGCAGTGCTCTCATCCTGCGTGGTCCCTGTCACCCATCCTGCAGTCAAACACATTTCCCACCACCCTCATCTTGTCCTCAGGTGTCCCGGGACCCATGCTGCAGTGCTCTCATCATGCGTGGTCCCTGTCACCCATCCTGCAGTCAAGCACATTTCCCACCACCCTCATCTCGCCCTCAGGGGTCCCGGGGACCCATGCTGCAGTGCTCTCATCATGCGTGGTCCCTGTCACCCATCCTGCAGTCAAGCACATTTCCCACCACCCTCATCTCGCCCTCAGGGGTCCCGGGGACCCATGCTGCAGTGCTCTCATCCTGCGTGGTCCCTGTCACCCATCCTGCAGTCAAACACATTTCCCACCACCCTCATCTTGTCCTCAGGTGTCCCGGGACCCATGCTGCAGTGCTCTCATCATGCGTGGTCCCTGTCACCCATCCTGCAGTCGAGCACATTTCCCATCACGCTCATGTCATCCTGCGTGGTCCCTGTCACCCATCCTGCAGTCAAACACATTTCCCACCACCCTCATCTCGCCCTCAGGGGTCCCGGGGACCCATGCTGCAGTGCTCTCATCATGAGAGGTCCCTGTCACCCATCCTGCAGTTGAGCACATTTCCCACCACCCTCATCTCGCCCTCAGGGGTCCCGGGGACCCATGCTGCAGTGCTCTCATCATGAGAGGTCCCTGTCACCCATCCTGCAGTTGAGCACATTTCCCATCACGCTCATGTCATCCTGCGTGGTCCCTGTCACCCATCCTGCAGTCAAACACATTTCCCACCACCCTCATCTTGTCCTCAGGTGTCCCGGGACCCATGCTGCAGTGCTCTCATCCTGCGTGGTCCCTGTCACCCATCCTGCAGTCAAGCACATTTCCCACCACCCTCATCTCGCCCTCAGGGGTCCCGGGGACCCATGCTGCAGTGCTCTCATCCTGCGTGGTCCCTGTCACCCATCCTGCAGTCAAACACATTTCCCACCACCCTCATCTCGCCCTCAGGGGTCCCGGGGACCCATGCTGCAGTGCTCTCATCATGAGAGGTCCCTGTCACCCATCCTGCAGTCAAGCACATTTCCCACCACCCTCATCTCGCCCTCAGGGGTCCCGGGGACCCATGCTGCAGTGCTCTCATCATGAGAGGTCCCTGTCACCCATCCTGCAGTTGAGCACATTTCCCATCACGCTCATGTCATCCTGCGTGGTCCCTGTCACCCATCCTGCAGTCAAACACATTTCCCACCACCCTCATCTTGTCCTCAGGTGTCCCGGGACCCATGCTGCAGTGCTCTCATCATGCGTGGTCCCTGTCACCCATCCTGCAGTCAAGCACATTTCCCACCACCCTCATCTCGCCCTCAGGGGTCCCGGGGACCCATGCTGCAGTGCTCTCATCCTGCGTGGTCCCTGTCACCCATCCTGCAGTCAAACACATTTCCCACCACCCTCATCTTGTCCTCAGGTGTCCCGGGACCCATGCTGCAGTGCTCTCATCATGCGTGGTCCCTGTCACCCATCCTGCAGTCAAGCACATTTCCCACCACCCTCATCTCGCCCTCAGGGGTCCCGGGGACCCATGCTGCAGTGCTCTCATCCTGCGTGGTCCCTGTCACCCATCCTGCAGTCAAACACATTTCCCACCACCCTCATCTTGTCCTCAGGTGTCCCGGGACCCATGCTGCAGTGCTCTCATCATGCGTGGTCCCTGTCACCCATCCTGCAGTCAAGCACATTTCCCACCACCCTCATCTCGCCCTCAGGGGTCCCGGGGACCCATGCTGCAGTGCTCTCATCCTGCGTGGTCCCTGTCACCCATCCTGCAGTCAAACACATTTCCCACCACCCTCATCTTGTCCTCAGGTGTCCCGGGACCCATGCTGCAGTGCTCTCATCATGCGTGGTCCCTGTCACCCATCCTGCAGTTGAGCACATTTCCCACCACCCTCATCTCGCCCTCAGGGGTCCCGGGGACCCATGCTGCAGTGCTCTCATCATGAGAGGTCCCTGTCACCCATCCTGCAGTTGAGCACATTTCCCATCACGCTCATGTCATCCTGCGTCGTCCCTGTCACCCATCCTGCAGTCAAACACATTTCCCACCACCCTCATCTTGTCCTCAGGTGTCCCGGGACCCATGCTGCAGTGCTCTCATCATGCGTGGTCCCTGTCACCCATCCTGCAGTCAAGCACATTTCCCACCACCCTCATCTCGCCCTCAGGGGTCCCGGGGACCCATGCTGCAGTGCTCTCATCATGCGTGGTCCCTGTCACCCATCCTGCAGTCAAGCACATTTCCCACCACCCTCATCTCGCCCTCAGGGGTCCCGGGGACCCATGCTGCAGTGCTCTCATCCTGCGTGGTCCCTGTCACCCATCCTGCAGTCAAACACATTTCCCACCACCCTCATCTTGTCCTCAGGTGTCCCGGGACCCATGC
Source organism: Gymnocephalus cernua (assembly GCA_023631565.1). Classification (NCBI taxonomy): domain Eukaryota; kingdom Metazoa; phylum Chordata; class Actinopteri; order Perciformes; family Percidae; genus Gymnocephalus; species Gymnocephalus cernua. The sequence goes on along the minus strand of JALJEH010000062.1, from coordinate 19,380 downwards.
TGCAGTGCTCTCATCATGCGTGGTCCCTGTCACCCATCCTGCAGTCAAGCACATTTCCCACCACCCTCATCTCGCCCTCAGGGGTCCCGGGGACCCATGCTGCAGTGCTCTCATCATGCGTGGTCCCTGTCACCCATCCTGCAGTCGAGCACATTTCCCATCACGCTCATGTCATCCTGCGTGGTCCCTGTCACCCATCCTGCAGTTGAGCACATTTCCCACCACCCTCATCTCGCCCTCAGGGGTCCCGGGGACCCATGCTGCAGTGCTCTCATCCTGCGTGGTCCCTGTCACCCATCCTGCAGTCAAACACATTTCCCACCACCCTCATCTTGTCCTCAGGTGTCCCGGGACCCATGCTGCAGTGCTCTCATCATGCGTGGTCCCTGTCACCCATCCTGCAGTCAAGCACATTTCCCACCACCCTCATCTCGCCCTCAGGGGTCCCGGGGACCCATGCTGCAGTGCTCTCATCATGCGTGGTCCCTGTCACCCATCCTGCAGTCAAGCACATTTCCCACCACCCTCATCTCGCCCTCAGGGGTCCCGGGGACCCATGCTGCAGTGCTCTCATCCTGCGTGGTCCCTGTCACCCATCCTGCAGTCAAACACATTTCCCACCACCCTCATCTTGTCCTCAGGTGTCCCGGGACCCATGCTGCAGTGCTCTCATCATGCGTGGTCCCTGTCACCCATCCTGCAGTCAAGCACATTTCCCACCACCCTCATCTCGCCCTCAGGGGTCCCGGGGACCCATGCTGCAGTGCTCTCATCATGCGTGGTCCCTGTCACCCATCCTGCAGTCGAGCACATTTCCCATCACGCTCATGTCATCCTGCGTGGTCCCTGTCACCCATCCTGCAGTTGAGCACATTTCCCACCACCCTCATCTCGCCCTCAGGGGTCCCGGGGACCCATGCTGCAGTGCTCTCATCCTGCGTGGTCCCTGTCACCCATCCTGCAGTCAAACACATTTCCCACCACCCTCATCTTGTCCTCAGGTGTCCCGGGACCCATGCTGCAGTGCTCTCATCATGCGTGGTCCCTGTCACCCATCCTGCAGTCAAGCACATTTCCCACCACCCTCATCTCGCCCTCAGGGGTCCCGGGGACCCATGCTGCAGTGCTCTCATCATGCGTGGTCCCTGTCACCCATCCTGCAGTCAAGCACATTTCCCACCACCCTCATCTCGCCCTCAGGGGTCCCGGGGACCCATGCTGCAGTGCTCTCATCCTGCGTGGTCCCTGTCACCCATCCTGCAGTCAAACACATTTCCCACCACCCTCATCTTGTCCTCAGGTGTCCCGGGACCCATGCTGCAGTGCTCTCATCATGCGTGGTCCCTGTCACCCATCCTGCAGTCGAGCACATTTCCCATCACGCTCATGTCATCCTGCGTGGTCCCTGTCACCCATCCTGCAGTCAAACACATTTCCCACCACCCTCATCTCGCCCTCAGGGGTCCCGGGGACCCATGCTGCAGTGCTCTCATCATGAGAGGTCCCTGTCACCCATCCTGCAGTTGAGCACATTTCCCACCACCCTCATCTCGCCCTCAGGGGTCCCGGGGACCCATGCTGCAGTGCTCTCATCATGAGAGGTCCCTGTCACCCATCCTGCAGTTGAGCACATTTCCCATCACGCTCATGTCATCCTGCGTGGTCCCTGTCACCCATCCTGCAGTCAAACACATTTCCCACCACCCTCATCTTGTCCTCAGGTGTCCCGGGACCCATGCTGCAGTGCTCTCATCCTGCGTGGTCCCTGTCACCCATCCTGCAGTCAAGCACATTTCCCACCACCCTCATCTCGCCCTCAGGGGTCCCGGGGACCCATGCTGCAGTGCTCTCATCCTGCGTGGTCCCTGTCACCCATCCTGCAGTCAAACACATTTCCCACCACCCTCATCTCGCCCTCAGGGGTCCCGGGGACCCAGGCTGCAGTGCTCTCATCATGAGAGGTCCCTGTCACCCATCCTGCAGTCAAGCACATTTCCCACCACCCTCATCTCGCCCTCAGGGGTCCCGGGGACCCATGCTGCAGTGCTCTCATCATGAGAGGTCCCTGTCACCCATCCTGCAGTTGAGCACATTTCCCATCACGCTCATGTCATCCTGCGTGGTCCCTGTCACCCATCCTGCAGTCAAACACATTTCCCACCACCCTCATCTTGTCCTCAGGTGTCCCGGGACCCATGCTGCAGTGCTCTCATCATGCGTGGTCCCTGTCACCCATCCTGCAGTCAAGCACATTTCCCACCACCCTCATCTCGCCCTCAGGGGTCCCGGGGACCCATGCTGCAGTGCTCTCATCCTGTGTGGTCCCTGTCACCCATCCTGCAGTCAAACACATTTCCCACCACCCTCATCTTGTCCTCAGGTGTCCCGGGACCCATGCTGCAGTGCTCTCATCATGCGTGGTCCCTGTCACCCATCCTGCAGTCAAGCACATTTCCCACCACCCTCATCTCGCCCTCAGGGGTCCCGGGGACCCATGCTGCAGTGCTCTCATCCTGCGTGGTCCCTGTCACCCATCCTGCAGTCAAACACATTTCCCACCACCCTCATCTTGTCCTCAGGTGTCCCGGGACCCATGCTGCAGTGCTCTCATCATGCGTGGTCCCTGTCACCCATCCTGCAGTCAAGCACATTTCCCACCACCCTCATCTCGCCCTCAGGGGTCCCGGGGACCCATGCTGCAGTGCTCTCATCCTGCGTGGTCCCTGTCACCCATCCTGCAGTCAAACACATTTCCCACCACCCTCATCTTGTCCTCAGGTGTCCCGGGACCCATGCTGCAGTGCTCTCATCATGCGTGGTCCCTGTCACCCATCCTGCAGTCAAGCACATTTCCCACCACCCTCATCTCGCCCTCAGGGGTCCCGGGGACCCATGCTGCAGTGCTCTCATCATGCGTGGTCCCTGTCACCCATCCTGCAGTCGAGCACATTTCCCATCACGCTCATGTCATCCTGCGTCGTCCCTGTCACCCATCCTGCAGTCAAACACATTTCCCACCACCCTCATCTCGCCCTCAGGGGTCCCCGGGACCCATGCTGCAGTGCTCTCATCATGAGAGGTCCCTGTCACCCATCCTGCAGTTGAGCACATTTCCCATCACGCTCATGTCATCCTGCGTGGTCCCTGTCACCCATCCTGCAGTCAAACACATTTCCCACCACCCTCATCTTGTCCTCAGGTGTCCCGGGACCCATGCTGCAGTGCTCTCATCATGCGTGGTCCCTGTCACCCATCCTGCAGTCAAGCACATTTCCCACCACCCTCATCTCGCCCTCAGGGGTCCCGGGGACCCATGCTGCAGTGCTCTCATCCTGCGTGGTCCCTGTCACCCATCCTGCAGTCAAACACATTTCCCACCACCCTCATCTTGTCCTCAGGTGTCCCGGGACCCATGCTGCAGTGCTCTCATCATGCGTGGTCCCTGTCACCCATCCTGCAGTCAAGCACATTTCCCACCACCCTCATCTCGCCCTCAGGGGTCCCGGGGACCCATGCTGCAGTGCTCTCATCATGCGTGGTCCCTGTCACCCATCCTGCAGTCGAGCACATTTCCCATCACGCTCATGTCATCCTGCGTGGTCCCTGTCACCCATCCTGCAGTTGAGCACATTTCCCACCACCCTCATCTCGCCCTCAGGGGTCCCGGGGACCCATGCTGCAGTGCTCTCATCCTGCGTGGTCCCTGTCACCCATCCTGCAGTCAAACACATTTCCCACCACCCTCATCTTGTCCTCAGGTGTCCCGGGACCCATGCTGCAGTGCTCTCATCATGCGTGGTCCCTGTCACCCATCCTGCAGTCAAGCACATTTCCCACCACCCTCATCTCGCCCTCAGGGGTCCCGGGGACCCATGCTGCAGTGCTCTCATCATGCGTGGTCCCTGTCACCCATCCTGCAGTCAAGCACATTTCCCACCACCCTCATCTCGCCCTCAGGGGTCCCGGGGACCCATGCTGCAGTGCTCTCATCCTGCGTGGTCCCTGTCACCCATCCTGCAGTCAAACACATTTCCCACCACCCTCATCTTGTCCTCAGGTGTCCCGGGACCCATGCTGCAGTGCTCTCATCATGCGTGGTCCCTGTCACCCATCCTGCAGTCAAGCACATTTCCCACCACCCTCATCTCGCCCTCAGGGGTCCCGGGGACCCATGCTGCAGTGCTCTCATCATGCGTGGTCCCTGTCACCCATCCTGCAGTCGAGCACATTTCCCATCACGCTCATGTCATCCTGCGTGGTCCCTGTCACCCATCCTGCAGTTGAGCACATTTCCCACCACCCTCATCTCGCCCTCAGGGGTCCCGGGGACCCATGCTGCAGTGCTCTCATCCTGCGTGGTCCCTGTCACCCATCCTGCAGTCAAACACATTTCCCACCACCCTCATCTTGTCCTCAGGTGTCCCGGGACCCATGCTGCAGTGCTCTCATCATGCGTGGTCCCTGTCACCCATCCTGCAGTCAAGCACATTTCCCACCACCCTCATCTCGCCCTCAGGGGTCCCGGGGACCCATGCTGCAGTGCTCTCATCATGCGTGGTCCCTGTCACCCATCCTGCAGTCAAGCACATTTCCCACCACCCTCATCTCGCCCTCAGGGGTCCCGGGGACCCATGCTGCAGTGCTCTCATCCTGCGTGGTCCCTGTCACCCATCCTGCAGTCAAACACATTTCCCACCACCCTCATCTTGTCCTCAGGTGTCCCGGGACCCATGCTGCAGTGCTCTCATCATGCGTGGTCCCTGTCACCCATCCTGCAGTCGAGCACATTTCCCATCACGCTCATGTCATCCTGCGTGGTCCCTGTCACCCATCCTGCAGTCAAACACATTTCCCACCACCCTCATCTCGCCCTCAGGGGTCCCGGGGACCCATGCTGCAGTGCTCTCATCATGAGAGGTCCCTGTCACCCATCCTGCAGTTGAGCACATTTCCCACCACCCTCATCTCGCCCTCAGGGGTCCCGGGGACCCATGCTGCAGTGCTCTCATCATGAGAGGTCCCTGTCACCCATCCTGCAGTTGAGCACATTTCCCATCACGCTCATGTCATCCTGCGTGGTCCCTGTCACCCATCCTGCAGTCAAACACATTTCCCACCACCCTCATCTTGTCCTCAGGTGTCCCGGGACCCATGCTGCAGTGCTCTCATCCTGCGTGGTCCCTGTCACCCATCCTGCAGTCAAGCACATTTCCCACCACCCTCATCTCGCCCTCAGGGGTCCCGGGGACCCATGCTGCAGTGCTCTCATCCTGCGTGGTCCCTGTCACCCATCCTGCAGTCAAACACATTTCCCACCACCCTCATCTCGCCCTCAGGGGTCCCGGGGACCCATGCTGCAGTGCTCTCATCATGAGAGGTCCCTGTCACCCATCCTGCAGTCAAGCACATTTCCCACCACCCTCATCTCGCCCTCAGGGGTCCCGGGGACCCATGCTGCAGTGCTCTCATCATGAGAGGTCCCTGTCACCCATCCTGCAGTTGAGCACATTTCCCATCACGCTCATGTCATCCTGCGTGGTCCCTGTCACCCATCCTGCAGTCAAACACATTTCCCACCACCCTCATCTTGTCCTCAGGTGTCCCGGGACCCATGCTGCAGTGCTCTCATCATGCGTGGTCCCTGTCACCCATCCTGCAGTCAAGCACATTTCCCACCACCCTCATCTCGCCCTCAGGGGTCCCGGGGACCCATGCTGCAGTGCTCTCATCCTGCGTGGTCCCTGTCACCCATCCTGCAGTCAAACACATTTCCCACCACCCTCATCTTGTCCTCAGGTGTCCCGGGACCCATGCTGCAGTGCTCTCATCATGCGTGGTCCCTGTCACCCATCCTGCAGTCAAGCACATTTCCCACCACCCTCATCTCGCCCTCAGGGGTCCCGGGGACCCATGCTGCAGTGCTCTCATCATGCGTGGTCCCTGTCACCCATCCTGCAGTCAAGCACATTTCCCACCACCCTCATCTCGCCCTCAGGGGTCCCGGGGACCCATGCTGCAGTGCTCTCATCCTGCGTGGTCCCTGTCACCCATCCTGCAGTCAAACACATTTCCCACCACCCTCATCTTGTCCTCAGGTGTCCCGGGACCCATGCTGCAGTGCTCTCATCATGCGTGGTCCCTGTCACCCATCCTGCAGTCGAGCACATTTCCCATCACGCTCATGTCATCCTGCGTGGTCCCTGTCACCCATCCTGCAGTCAAACACATTTCCCACCACCCTCATCTCGCCCTCAGGGGTCCCGGGGACCCATGCTGCAGTGCTCTCATCATGAGAGGTCCCTGTCACCCATCCTGCAGTTGAGCACATTTCCCACCACCCTCATCTCGCCCTCAGGGGTCCCGGGGACCCATGCTGCAGTGCTCTCATCATGAGAGGTCCCTGTCACCCATCCTGCAGTTGAGCACATTTCCCATCACGCTCATGTCATCCTGCGTGGTCCCTGTCACCCATCCTGCAGTCAAACACATTTCCCACCACCCTCATCTTGTCCTCAGGTGTCCCGGGACCCATGCTGCAGTGCTCTCATCCTGCGTGGTCCCTGTCACCCATCCTGCAGTCAAGCACATTTCCCACCACCCTCATCTCGCCCTCAGGGGTCCCGGGGACCCATGCTGCAGTGCTCTCATCCTGCGTGGTCCCTGTCACCCATCCTGCAGTCAAACACATTTCCCACCACCCTCATCTCGCCCTCAGGGGTCCCGGGGACCCATGCTGCAGTGCTCTCATCATGAGAGGTCCCTGTCACCCATCCTGCAGTCAAGCACATTTCCCACCACCCTCATCTCGCCCTCAGGGGTCCCGGGGACCCATGCTGCAGTGCTCTCATCATGAGAGGTCCCTGTCACCCATCCTGCAGTTGAGCACATTTCCCATCACGCTCATGTCATCCTGCGTGGTCCCTGTCACCCATCCTGCAGTCAAACACATTTCCCACCACCCTCATCTTGTCCTCAGGTGTCCCGGGACCCATGCTGCAGTGCTCTCATCATGCGTGGTCCCTGTCACCCATCCTGCAGTCAAGCACATTTCCCACCACCCTCATCTCGCCCTCAGGGGTCCCGGGGACCCATGCTGCAGTGCTCTCATCCTGCGTGGTCCCTGTCACCCATCCTGCAGTCAAACACATTTCCCACCACCCTCATCTTGTCCTCAGGTGTCCCGGGACCCATGCTGCAGTGCTCTCATCATGCGTGGTCCCTGTCACCCATCCTGCAGTCAAGCACATTTCCCACCACCCTCATCTCGCCCTCAGGGGTCCCGGGGACCCATGCTGCAGTGCTCTCATCCTGCGTGGTCCCTGTCACCCATCCTGCAGTCAAACACATTTCCCACCACCCTCATCTTGTCCTCAGGTGTCCCGGGACCCATGCTGCAGTGCTCTCATCATGCGTGGTCCCTGTCACCCATCCTGCAGTCAAGCACATTTCCCACCACCCTCATCTCGCCCTCAGGGGTCCCGGGGACCCATGCTGCAGTGCTCTCATCCTGCGTGGTCCCTGTCACCCATCCTGCAGTCAAACACATTTCCCACCACCCTCATCTTGTCCTCAGGTGTCCCGGGACCCATGCTGCAGTGCTCTCATCATGCGTGGTCCCTGTCACCCATCCTGCAGTCAAGCACATTTCCCACCACCCTCATCTCGCCCTCAGGGGTCCCGGGGACCCATGCTGCAGTGCTCTCATCATGCGTGGTCCCTGTCACCCATCCTGCAGTCGAGCACATTTCCCATCACGCTCATGTCATCCTGCGTCGTCCCTGTCACCCATCCTGCAGTCAAACACATTTCCCACCACCCTCATCTCGCCCTCAGGGGTCCCCGGGACCCATGCTGCAGTGCTCTCATCATGAGAGGTCCCTGTCACCCATCCTGCAGTTGAGCACATTTCCCATCACGCTCATGTCATCCTGCGTGGTCCCTGTCACCCATCCTGCAGTCAAACACATTTCCCACCACCCTCATCTTGTCCTCAGGTGTCCCGGGACCCATGCTGCAGTGCTCTCATCATGCGTGGTCCCTGTCACCCATCCTGCAGTCAAGCACATTTCCCACCACCCTCATCTCGCCCTCAGGGGTCCCGGGGACCCATGCTGCAGTGCTCTCATCATGCGTGGTCCCTGTCACCCATCCTGCAGTTGAGCACATTTCCCATCACGCTCATGTCATCCTGCGTGGTCCCTGTCACCCATCCTGCAGTCAAACACATTTCCCACCACCCTCATCTTGTCCTCAGGTGTCCCGGGACCCATGCTGCAGTGCTCTCATCATGCGTGGTCCCTGTCACCCATCCTGCAGTCAAGCACATTTCCCACCACCCTCATCTCGCCCTCAGGGGTCCCGGGGACCCATGCTGCAGTGCTCTCATCATGAGAGGTCCCTGTCACCCATCCTGCAGTTGAGCACATTTCCCACCACCCTCATCTCGCCCTCAGGGGTCCCGGGGACCCATGCTGCAGTGCTCTCATCATGCGTGGTCCCTGTCACCCATCCTGCAGTCGAGCACATTTCCCATCACGCTCATGTCATCCTGCGTCGTCCCTGTCACCCATCCTGCAGTCAAACACATTTCCCACCACCCTCATCTCGCCCTCAGGGGTCCCGGGGACCCATGCTGCAGTGCTCTCATCATGAGAGGTCCCTGTCACCCATCCTGCAGTTGAGCACATTTCCCACCACCCTCATCTCGCCCTCAGGGGTCCCGGGGACCCATGCTGCAGTGCTCTCATCATGCGTGGTCCCTGTCACCCATCCTGCAGTCGAGCACATTTCCCATCACGCTCATGTCATCCTGCGTCGTCCCTGTCACCCATCCTGCAGTCAAACACATTTCCCACCACCCTCATCTCGCCCTCAGGGGTCCCCGGGACCCATGCTGCAGTGCTCTCATCATGAGAGGTCCCTGTCACCCATCCTGCAGTTGAGCACATTTCCCATCACGCTCATGTCATCCTGCGTGGTCCCTGTCACCCATCCTGCAGTCAAACACATTTCCCACCACCCTCATCTTGTCCTCAGGTGTCCCGGGACCCATGCTGCAGTGCTCTCATCATGCGTGGTCCCTGTCACCCATCCTGCAGTCAAGCACATTTCCCACCACCCTCATCTCGCCCTCAGGGGTCCCGGGGACCCATGCTGCAGTGCTCTCATCATGAGAGGTCCCTGTCACCCATCCTGCAGTTGAGCACATTTCCCATCACGCTCATGTCATCCTGCGTGGTCCCTGTCACCCATCCTGCAGTCAAACACATTTCCCACCACCCTCATCTTGTCCTCAGGTGTCCCGGGACCCATGCTGCAGTGCTCTCATCATGCGTGGTCCCTGTCACCCATCCTGCAGTCAAGCACATTTCCCACCACCCTCATCTCGCCCTCAGGGGTCCCGGGGACCCATGCTGCAGTGCTCTCATCCTGCGTGGTCCCTGTCACCCATCCTGCAGTCAAACACATTTCCCACCACCCTCATCTTGTCCTCAGGTGTCCCGGGACCCATGCTGCAGTGCTCTCATCATGCGTGGTCCCTGTCACCCATCCTGCAGTCAAGCACATTTCCCACCACCCTCATCTCGCCCTCAGGGGTCCCGGGGACCCATGCTGCAGTGCTCTCATCCTGCGTGGTCCCTGTCACCCATCCTGCAGTCAAACACATTTCCCACCACCCTCATCTTGTCCTCAGGTGTCCCGGGACCCATGCTGCAGTGCTCTCATCATGCGTGGTCCCTGTCACCCATCCTGCAGTCAAGCACATTTCCCACCACCCTCATCTCGCCCTCAGGGGTCCCGGGGACCCATGCTGCAGTGCTCTCATCCTGCGTGGTCCCTGTCACCCATCCTGCAGTCAAACACATTTCCCACCACCCTCATCTTGTCCTCAGGTGTCCCGGGACCCATGCTGCAGTGCTCTCATCATGCGTGGTCCCTGTCACCCATCCTGCAGTCAAGCACATTTCCCACCACCCTCATCTCGCCCTCAGGGGTCCCGGGGACCCATGCTGCAGTGCTCTCATCATGCGTGGTCCCTGTCACCCATCCTGCAGTCGAGCACATTTCCCATCACGCTCATGTCATCCTGCGTCGTCCCTGTCACCCATCCTGCAGTCAAACACATTTCCCACCACCCTCATCTCGCCCTCAGGGGTCCCCGGGACCCATGCTGCAGTGCTCTCATCATGAGAGGTCCCTGTCACCCATCCTGCAGTTGAGCACATTTCCCATCACGCTCATGTCATCCTGCGTGGTCCCTGTCACCCATCCTGCAGTCAAACACATTTCCCACCACCCTCATCTTGTCCTCAGGTGTCCCGGGACCCATGCTGCAGTGCTCTCATCATGCGTGGTCCCTGTCACCCATCCTGCAGTCAAGCACATTTCCCACCACCCTCATCTCGCCCTCAGGGGTCCCGGGGACCCATGCTGCAGTGCTCTCATCATGCGTGGTCCCTGTCACCCATCCTGCAGTTGAGCACATTTCCCATCACGCTCATGTCATCCTGCGTGGTCCCTGTCACCCATCCTGCAGTCAAACACATTTCCCACCACCCTCATCTTGTCCTCAGGTGTCCCGAGACCCATGCTGCAGTGCTCTCATCATGCGTGGTCCCTGTCACCCATCCTGCAGTCAAGCACATTTCCCACCACCCTCATCTCGCCCTCAGGGGTCCCGGGGACCCATGCTGCAGTGCTCTCATCATGAGAGGTCCCTGTCACCCATCCTGCAGTTGAGCACATTTCCCACCACCCTCATCTCGCCCTCAGGGGTCCCGGGGACCCATGCTGCAGTGCTCTCATCATGCGTGGTCCCTGTCACCCATCCTGCAGTCGAGCACATTTCCCATCACGCTCATGTCATCCTGCGTCGTCCCTGTCACCCATCCTGCAGTCAAACACATTTCCCACCACCCTCATCTCGCCCTCAGGGGTCCCGGGGACCCATGCTGCAGTGCTCTCATCATGAGAGGTCCCTGTCACCCATCCTGCAGTTGAGCACATTTCCCACCACCCTCATCTCGCCCTCAGGGGTCCCGGGGACCCATGCTGCAGTGCTCTCATCATGCGTGGTCCCTGTCACCCATCCTGCAGTCGAGCACATTTCCCATCACGCTCATGTCATCCTGCGTCGTCCCTGTCACCCATCCTGCAGTCAAACACATTTCCCACCACCCTCATCTCGCCCTCAGGGGTCCCCGGGACCCATGCTGCAGTGCTCTCATCATGAGAGGTCCCTGTCACCCATCCTGCAGTTGAGCACATTTCCCATCACGCTCATGTCATCCTGCGTGGTCCCTGTCACCCATCCTGCAGTCAAACACATTTCCCACCACCCTCATCTTGTCCTCAGGTGTCCCGGGACCCATGCTGCAGTGCTCTCATCATGCGTGGTCCCTGTCACCCATCCTGCAGTCAAGCACATTTCCCACCACCCTCATCTCGCCCTCAGGGGTCCCGGGGACCCATGCTGCAGTGCTCTCATCATGAGAGGTCCCTGTCACCCATCCTGCAGTTGAGCACATTTCCCATCACGCTCATGTCATCCTGCGTGGTCCCTGTCACCCATCCTGCAGTCAAACACATTTCCCACCACCCTCATCTTGTCCTCAGGTGTCCCGGGACCCATGCTGCAGTGCTCTCATCATGCGTGGTCCCTGTCACCCATCCTGCAGTCAAGCACATTTCCCACCACCCTCATCTCGCCCTCAGGGGTCCCGGGGACCCATGCTGCAGTGCTCTCATCCTGCGTGGTCCCTGTCACCCATCCTGCAGTCAAACACATTTCCCACCACCCTCATCTTGTCCTCAGGTGTCCCGGGACCCATGCTGCAGTGCTCTCATCATGCGTGGTCCCTGTCACCCATCCTGCAGTCAAGCACATTTCCCACCACCCTCATCTCGCCCTCAGGGGTCCCGGGGACCCATGCTGCAGTGCTCTCATCATGCGTGGTCCCTGTCACCCATCCTGCAGTCGAGCACATTTCCCATCACGCTCATGTCATCCTGCGTCGTCCCTGTCACCCATCCTGCAGTCAAACACATTTCCCACCACCCTCATCTCGCCCTCAGGGGTCCCCGGGACCCATGCTGCAGTGCTCTCATCATGAGAGGTCCCTGTCACCCATCCTGCAGTTGAGCACATTTCCCATCACGCTCATGTCATCCTGCGTGGTCCCTGTCACCCATCCTGCAGTCAAACACATTTCCCACCACCCTCATCTTGTCCTCAGGTGTCCCGGGACCCATGCTGCAGTGCTCTCATCATGCGTGGTCCCTGTCACCCATCCTGCAGTCAAGCACATTTCCCACCACCCTCATCTTGCCCTCAGGGGTCCCGGGGACCCATGCTGCAGTGCTCTCATCATGAGAGGTCCCTGTCACCCATCCTGCAGTTGAGCACATTTCCCATCACGCTCATGTCATCCTGCGTGGTCCCTGTCACCCATCCTGCAGTCAAACACATTTCCCACCACCCTCATCTTGTCCTCAGGTGTCCCAGGACCCATGCTGCAGTGCTCTCATCATGCGTGGTCCCTGTCACCCATCCTGCAGTCAAGCACATTTCCCACCACCCTCATCTCGCCCTCAGGGGTCCCGGGGACCCATGCTGCAGTGCTCTCATCCTGCGTGGTCCCTGTCACCCATCCTGCAGTCAATCACATTTCCCACCACCCTCATCTTGTCCTCAGGTGTCCCGGGACCCATGCTGCAGTGCTCTCATCATGCGTGGTCCCTGTCACCCATCCTGCAGTCAAGCACATTTCCCACCACCCTCATCTCGCCCTCAGGGGTCCCGGGGACCCATGCTGCAGTGCTCTCATCCTGCGTGGTCCCTGTCACCCATCCTGCAGTCAAACACATTTCCCACCACCCTCATCTTGTCCTCAGGTGTCCCGGGACCCATGCTGCAGTGCTCTCATCATGCGTGGTCCCTGTCACCCATCCTGCAGTCGAGCACATTTCCCATCACGCTCATGTCATCCTGCGTGGTCCCTGTCACCCATCCTGCAGTCAAGCACATTTCCCACCACCCTCATCTCGCCCTCAGGGGTCCCGGGGACCCATGCTGCAGTGCTCTCATCATGCGTGGTCCCTGTCACCCATCCTGCAGTCGAGCACATTTCCCACCACCCTCATGTCATCCTGCATGGTCCCGGGGACCCGTCCTGCAGTCAAACACATTTCCCAACATCCTCATCTCGTCCTCAGGGGTCCCGGGGACCATGCTGCTGTGCTCTCACCCACATGGGTCCCTGTCACCCGTCCTGCAGTCGAGCACATTTCCCACCAACCTCATCTCGTCCTCAGGGGTCCCAGGGACCCATGTTGCAGTGCTCTCATCCACAGGGTCCCTCTCACCCATCTTGCAGTCGAGCACATTTCCCACCACCCTCATCTCCTGAAATGTCAATGAATCATAGTCTAGAGTGGACTCTTACTTTGCCACAAATCTAAAATCTTACTGAGACAGTAGAGGGAAGAAGCATAGATACTCGGAGAGCAAAATGACTGATGAATACCAAATCCCTCTGAAAACAAACATGAATAAACTGTTAAAGTAACAGGAAATTTATGGTAACCCTGCTGCCAGTACGTTCCTGTTATTTAACAGAGAAATATGTAACAGCGCAGTACATTCTCAAGTAAACATTACATGATGCATACGTTTTAAATTCATTGGCTCATTTTTGCATTTCACAATATAGGTAAAAATACGACTGCAAGCTTTGGTGTATGTAGGTTCTACGGAAGGCAAAATCATGACTAGCAGTGTGACAAGAACTCATTTTGAGAAAACAGCGTTTAATGACTTTTTTATTCAGTCTTGCCACTAATGTCTGTCTTACCACTGTCGTACGCCTCAGACGTTCAGCTGCATTTTCATCTTTCTCTTTGTCCTGTCAGGTGAGACACAAGAACACAGAAGACATGGAGTGTAACTGAGCACAGATACGCCAACAATTTCAGTGAACTGAGTAATAAGATGTATTTCTACTTCCCGTCCACTAGGTGTTTGTTTATTATGATATTTCATATAATTCCATAATACATTCTTATGTATATTAACAAATACATGCATAATATTTAATGCAATGTAATTCAAAACGTGGGGTGATTTTGTAAGATAAAAAAAGAAATGGCCCTTTTAAAATCATAATATAATATACATTTACTGTTATTTCACATTACTTGTTGCAATATTATGTAATAGTTTATGTCGGTATAATGTATTACGGTATTTAAATGTATGATATGTTACATTAAATCTGTTGTTGGTGTGAGTGTGTAAAATATAAACATAGAAATGACATTAATAAAATCTGTTACCTTGGGAAAACGTTTGGTGGTGTTCTGCATGTAGTTCCTGATGGTGTCCACCAGAGGGCACCAAGACCACACTCACCAGCACAGATACGGCACCAATTTCAGTTAACTGAGTAATAAGATAGAGTTCTACTTCCCGTCCACTAGGTGGTTATTTATTATGGTATTTCATATAATTCCATAATACATTCTCATGTATATTACCAAGCACATACATAATATTTAATGAAATGTAATTAAAAAGTGGGGTCATTTTGTAAGATAAACATAGAAATGACACTAATAAAATCAATTTTCTTATTTTGCAGTGGACTCTTAGTTTGCCACAAATCTAAAATCTTACTGAGACAGACAGTCTGTGCATCTGCAGAGCAACGAGAGAACAGGAGAGACGTTAATTCCCACAAAATGTCACTGTTCATCATGTTAAATATGATTTAATATATTGGCATTTCATATGTGTTTTTTTCTGTGGCTGTATACTTTTATTCCATTCATGAAAATACTTTGCATGTGTCGCATTTCAACTAAAAGAACCAACACTTGTTGAAATTATACATCAACCATCTTTTGGAGTTGTTATAGAGCTACTGACAATGGTACAGGTAATTTTGGTTACACAATTCTGTAGTTTTACCGTATTATTTTGTCTTTGGGTTGTTGTCGTTAAGGCCAAAGCAACAACTTTCTTACCACCCTCAACTCGTCCTTTGAGGGCCCAGAGACGCGCACTGTAGCAGAACGCAGTCAAACGCATTTCTTACCACTCTCAACTCGTCCTTTGAGGGCCCAAACGATGCGTACTGCAAACACAGCAAGCTAAGTGTCCCAGGGGACCCGAAGGACAAGGTAGGAGTAGTCAAACATACGTATAGTCACAATGAAATATTTACTTACAAAATCACATTAGAAATACACAAACATTTCAGTTTCAATTAATCAATGAACACACACACACACACATACACACACACACACACACAATCACTCACAGGACAGCAGCCGTCTCTGTCTTGCCACTGCCGTACGCCTCAGACATTCAGCTGCATTTTCATCTTTCTCGTTGTCCTGTCAGGTGAGAAACAAGAACACAGAAGACGTGGAGTGTAACTGAGCACAGATACGCCAACAATTTCAGTGAACTGAGTAATAAGATGTAGCTCTACTTCCCGTGCACTAGGTGTTTGTTTATTATATTTCATATAATTCCATAATACATTCTTATGTATATTAACAAATACATGCATAATATTTAATGCAATGTAATTCAAAAAGTGGCGTGATTTTGTAAGATAAACATAGAAATTACCTAAAAAAATCATAATATAATATACATTTACTGTTATTTCATATTACATGTTGCAATATTATGTTATAGTTTATGTTGGTATAATGTATTACGTTATTTAAATGTATGATATGTTACATTAAATCTGTTGTTGGTGTGAGTGTGTAAAATATAAACATAGAAATGACATTAATAAAATCTGTTACCATGGTTTTAATGTGTGAAAACGTTTGGTGGTGTTCTACATGTAGTTCTTATAAGTTCTCTTGTAATTAAACTATATGGTATATTACACAGTGCATGAGGGAGAATATGAATACAAGTCTCTAAATGAAGTCAATATTTCATAATCATCTCCTCTCTCCTACCTCTTCCTGTGTTCTTTTCTCTCTCATTTTTTCTAGCCTCCTCTTTTGTCCACTCTCCTCTTCTTGTGTCTCTCTTCTCCGTCCTCATTCCTCCCCTCTTCGCTGTCCGCTCCTTTCTGTGTGCTACATGCACATCTGTATTTTTCAGTGTTTCCAATACTGAGAGACAGGAAATAAAGTTCAGGAATCACTAGAGTTGTGCATGAGGTCCTTAAGACCATGACCTCACCAGCACAGAGATGCTGTGTCTGAATGGGTTCAGTGGGTAAATGAACAACTTCACTGTGAAATGAGTAATAAGATGGAATTCTCCTCCCTGTCCACTAGGTGTTTGTTTATTATGGCATTTCCTATAATGCCATACTACATTCACATTTATATTTCCATATAACATAATATACATTTACTGCTATTTCATATTACATGTTGCAATATTATGTAATAGTTTAAGTTAGTATAATTTATTATGGTAATAAATATAAATGTATGATATGTTACATTAAATCTTTTGTTGGCGTGAGTGTGTAAAATATAAACATAGAAATGACACTAATAAAATCTGTTACCATGGTTTTAATGTGTGAAAACGTTTGGTGGTGTTCTGCATGTAGTTCCTGATGGTGTCCACCAGAGGGCGCCAAGAGCACACTCACCAGCACAGATACAGCACCAATTTCAGTGAACTGAGTAAGAAGATGGAGTTCTACTTCCCGTCCACTAGGTGGTTATTTATTATGGTATTTCATATAATTCCATAATACATTCTTATGTATATTACCAAGCAAATACATAATATTTAATGAAATGTAATTAAAAAGTGGGGTAATTTTGTAAGATAAACATAGAAATGACACTAATAAAATCAATTTTCTTATGTCGCAGTGGACTCTTAGTTTGCCACAAATCTAAAATCTTACTGAGACAGACAGTCTGTGCATCTGCAGAGCAACGAGAGGACAGGAGGGACGTTAATTCCCACAAAATGTCACTGTTCATCATGTTAAATATGATTTAATTTATTGGCATTTCATATGTTTCTTACTGTGGCTGTATACTTTTATTCCATACATGAAAATACTTTGTATGTGTCACATTTCAACTAAAAGAACCAACACTTGTTGAAATTATACATCAACCATCTTTTGGAGTTGTTATAGAGCTACTGACAATGGTACAGGTAATTTTGGTTACACGATTCTGTAGTTTTACCGTATTATTTTGTCTTTGTGTTTTTGTCGTTAAGGCCAAAGCAACAACTTTCTACATTTGACACAGTGCCCTCTCAAGCCTCAACCAGAGCAAGCTGTGTCACAAGCAAAGCCATCTGACTATTCAAGTAAAGGAAATGTGTAGTACTTTGCACTTTCATTAGTTGTAAGAGGTCTACCATCATCCCAGAATATATTTTGAATTGTGAAGTTGTATTGTGAAAAACATATTTTCATAGATGTAATTAAACTATATGGCCTACTACACAGTGCATGAGGGAGTATATGAATACAAGTCTCTATATTAAGTCAATATCTCATAATCATTTCCTCTCTCCTACCTCTTCATGTGTTCTTTTCTCTCTCCTTTCTTCTCACCTCCTCTTTCTTCCACTCTCCTCTCCCTGTTTTCGTCTTCTCCTCCATCCTGTTTCCTCCCCTCTTTGCTGTCCGCTCCTCTCTGTGTGCTTTTATAAAAATTTCTTTCCCTTACAAAAGCCTTGTGTCAACATCCATTTCTGAAAAAAAACTGTGATAATAACTGCATTCTATTGTCACCAATAAAGCTGTGTTCTTAAGAATAATGTCAAACCTACCTGGTAAATACAGCAGGGCAAGCACCCTTCTCCGTTGTCTGCTGGCTCTCTATTCAACTGGAATGAGAGCATTGAATGAACACAGCCTATCCAAGCAAATGGCAAAACGACGGGGGTTTAATTGGCCTGTGGAATGTTGAGAGGGGGGGGGGGGGGGGGTGTAGAGGGAAGGAGCATAGATACTTGGAGAGCAAAATGACTGATGAATACCAAATTCCTCTGAAAACAAACATGAATAAACTGATAAAGTAACAGGAAATTTATGGTAACCCTGCTGCCAGTACGTTCCTGTTATTTAACAGAGAAATATGTAACAGCGCAGTACATTCTCAAGTAAACATTACATGATGCATATGTTTTAAATTCATTGGCTCATTTTTGCATTTCACAATATAGGTAAAAATACGACTGCAAGCTTTGGTGTATGTAGGTTCTACGGAAGGCAAAATCATGACTAGCAGTGTGACAAGAACTCATTTTGAGAAAACGGCGTTTAATGACTTTTTTATGGCTGCTAATTTCTATTGAAAGCCATTAATTACAGACACGATGTGCTTTACGTCCAAATAAGATCCATGTATCACACTGTGTGATATCCAAAACTTGTTATTGCTCTTAGTTTGGCACAAATCTAAAATCTTACTGAGACAGACAGTCTATGCATCTGCAGAGCAACGAGAGGACAGGAGGGACGTTCATTCCCACAAAATGTCACTGTTTATCATGTTAAATATGATTTAATTTATTGGCATTTCATATTTGTTTCTTACTGTGGCTGTATACTTTTATTCCATGAAAGCCATTAATTACAGACACGATATGCTTTACGTCCAAATAAGATCTATGTATGTAGTAAAACAGACCGTGTTCAGACAGCTGAGGTAATGAGAAACACACACCTCTGTCTGTCTCTCTCTCTCTCTCAAAGCTGTTTACAGAAATTCATAGCCTTAAACATGTAGGTGTCACATATGCTATTGTTGAGAAAAACTAAAAGACGTGTTCTTGGATCTTTTAGGAAGGAGAAAAGGCCTGGGGGCAATTGGAGGATTAAGACTTCCAGAGATGCTGCTGGATTTTCACACCTGAAACATTTCCTTATATAAGCTATGCAGGATTTTTATTTAACAGGCTTCTGCTCACCTCCTCAGTTGTCTGGGCCCTGCATGAAAATCCAGCAAGCACCAGTCCAGTCCTTTGAATCTGCTTTTCTCCCTTTCTCCTCACAAAATCCACGTCAGGGGGTCACCAATTGTTGAGAAAAACTAAAAGATGTGTTCTTGGATCTTTGAGGAAGGAGAAAAGACCTGGAAGCAATTGGAGGATTAAGAGAATATTTAATTAACACTATGATGAAAGCAACATGACAAAGGCAACAGTTACAATTCAGCTGACATTGGACAAACAAGACAATACAATACACTGCGAGCAGTGGACAGTAAATATGTTTCATCGGTGGAGTCACATTTTCACTGTCTCGATCATTATCAGTTTCAGGATTATATCTCCCTGCACCTGGAGCGGATTCTATTCCCATTGGCCCATCATTGGCATGATGTTGTGTTGAACGCATCTCATTGGCTTTCTTC
>JALJEH010000061.1:20000-63171 GCA_023631565.1 Gymnocephalus cernua | reverse complement strand
CAATACTATAGGGCCTATTATATACTATAGGCCCTATAGTATTGGTTAGGGCCGGCTCTATGTGGCCCTATAAGAAGATTTCAGCTGTTTTGGTGTTTTTTTAATCACTTTTACGTTTTTGTCACTTTTTTTAAACTTGTTTTCGCGTCATTTTGTTTTTGTTGCTGCGGAGCTCTCCGGCGTCGGGTGAAACCAGCAGCTCTGCCTATCTGTGCCGGGACGCAGCCGCTCTGCAGCCGGTGGAAACACACACACACTGACTTTAAATGGAAAACCAAACGACTCCGCCGCTGTTCAGCAGCCGGTGGAAATGAGGGGTTATAGTCCCCGTGAAGTGAGCCAGCTGCTGGAGAGTCCGGGGACGTAATCAGGTTTTAAGGAAATTCAATTACAGCTAATGGAGCGAAAACTAAGATCCAAAGTTCTCTCCATCTCTAAAGGAACGAGTGAGAACACTCCTCTAATGACGTCTGTAATGAAATCTACAGAGATGGAAGGAACGACTTCATCAGGGCACGGCTGGAGAGGAAACTTCAATGTTTAATAGGGAGGGGGGAGAGAGAGAGAGGGGGGGAGAGAGAGGGGGAGAGAGGGGGAGTGAGAGAGAGAGACTGAGGGAGAGAGAGAGAGGGGGAGAGGGAGAGAGAGAGAGAGAGACTGAGGGAGAGAGAGAGAGGGGGAGAGAGAGAGACAGAGGGAGAGAGAGAGACAGAGAGGGAGAGAGAGAGACAGAGAGGGAGAGAGGGAGAGAGAGGGAGAGAGAGAGAGAGACAGAGAGAGAGAGAGAGAGGGGGGAGAGAGAGAGAGAGAGAGGGGGAGAAAGAGAGAGAGAGAGAGAGAGACAGAGAGAGACAGAGAGAGACAGAGAGGGGGAGAGAGAGAGAGACAGAGAGGGGGAGAGACAGAGAGAGAGAGAGGGGGAGAGAGAGAGAGAGAGAGAGAGAGAGAGAGAGACAGAGAGAGAGAGAGGGGGAGAGAGAGAGAGACAGAGAGAGACAGAGAGAGAGAGACAGAGAGAGAGAGAGGGGGAGAGAGAGAGAGAGAGAGAGAGAGAGAGAGAGAGAGAGATGGATCTCTGCCTCCCCCTGGTGTCTGACAGATTAAACACACTTCAGTTGATCAATGTAAGAAGTTATTAAAACGTCTGATTATTTGGGTCAAAAATGCCAGAATTGGTATTTTTTTACTTGGACGTTGCAACACGACGACCAAGTGTTCATGGGACATGTAGGAATGTTACAGCAGCGCTGACAGATCACGTCTTCACAAACAAAACCACCCAAACTCCTCGGCAGAAAAACAGACGCGTCATTTATTACCACTGGCTCCACCTTCACCATGTTATGGGCCAAAGATAATATTTACCACATTTGGTGTGTGTGTGTGTGTGTGTGTGTGTTTCTAAGTGAGCGTGTGTGTTATAGAATTGAATAAAACTTCCAAATGTAAAGAGAGTACAAAAGCACGTCATTAAACTAAACTATGTCTGGCTCTGGATGTATGGCTCGTAGTGTAGTCTATATCTATCCATCCATCCATCTATCTATCCATCCATCCATCTATGTATCCATTCATCCATCTATCTATCTATCCATCCATCCATCCATCCATCCATCTATGTATCTATCCATCCATCTATGTATCCATCCATCCATCCATGTATCCATCCATCCATCTATGCATCTATCCATCCATCCATCTATGTATCTATCCATCCATCCATCCATCCATCTATGTATCTATCCATCCATCTATGTATCTATCCATCCATCCATCCATATATCTATCCATCCGTCCATCTATCCATCCATCCATCCATCCATCCATCCATCCATCCATCCACCCACCCATCTATCTATCCTCCATCTATCCATCCATCTACGTATCCATCCATCCATCTATCCATCCACTTTATCAAATACGAACCAGGCTGCATCGTCACTTCTTGTACTAACATTTATTGGCTCCACATATTTAAACCTCCATCGTTAAATCAACATTACAGAACATATAAAATATTTTCTATTTACAGCATGAATGGGGAGATCAGCAGCCTTTCACACATCGCGTTAAATAAAAGTCTAAACTAAAGGTAGCGTGGGCCGGCGGCGGCGGCGGCGGCGGTCAGCGTCCGAACATCTCCTGCGAGGCGTACGTCATGTAGAGGAAGCCGTCCTCGTCCTGGTGGTCTTTGTACACCTGCGCCATGGTCAGAGACATGCTCGCCATCCCGCCGCCGTTAATCAGCAGGTAGAAGGCCTGGGAGGGCAGCAGAGCCATCCGGTTCCTGGGGGGGGGGGGGGGGGGGGGGGGGGGGGGGGGGGGGGGAGAGGGAGATTAAAGGGCAATTTCATAGTTCTTTTTCAACCTGGACCCTATTTTCCGATGTTTCTGGCATCGTTAGCGTCCAACAACCACTAGAGGCACAGGCTGTGCACCAAAATACAACAAACCACGTTCCAGCCAATCACCGACAAGATGGTTGGGGGAGGGGGTGGTGGGGGTTAGTGACAGTCATGACAGTTACGGAAACATGGGTGGGAGGGGCGAGCTTGCTCCGTTTGGAATTTACTTGGAACGTCAACAGAGGTGACGTCATGCAGGAAGTCATAGAGCTCCGGCAGCCACAGACCAGGCTGCAGTGTAACCATACGGGACCATCGTGCTTCGTCAGTCAGCGTCCTCTAAAAGTTCTGTTGTTGCCCCTGACAGCCTGAGATTATTATTCTGAGTGTCTGACAACATTATGGGATGGATCCCTACAGAGATAGACCTTTTAGTTAAAGAGGAAGATCCTTTTAGTTTAACATGAAACAGCCCCGAAATCACCATCACCAAACTACACCAGACTCCATGTAAATAATCAGGACTTTTAGCGTGTATAGAGCCAGACTCCATGTAAATAATCACTACTTTTAGCGTGTATAGAGCCAGACTCCATGTAAATAATCACTACTTTTAGCGTGTATAGAGCCAGACTCCATGTAAATAATCAGGACTTTTAGCGTGTATAGAGCCAGACTCCATGTAAATAATCACTACTTTTAGCGTGTATAGATCCAGCATATCTCCACATGTAAATGGGTGAATTAAGGGTTTATTTCAACCAGACCAGAGTGGTGATTGTTGGAACAGTGGAAAGATGAACCAAAAATGGCTTTTTAGTATGGTTTTATTTTGTTTCTGTGGACTTTCAATGAAGTGTATTTTATGATGCTAAAATTACTGTTTTACATGGAGTCTGGTGGGCACTTGGAATAATAATCTGAACCTTTTATGAAGGTAAATACAAGCTGGACAATTATTAACTTATATCGCAGCTTGTTTCTCTGCCGCCGACTGCAGCGATCTCTCTTAATACTGGACCAACGTCACAGACTGTTGATACCATCAGTCACTTAGACCCAGAAACACAGGAACATAGTAACACAGGGTCCAGGTTGAAAAAGACAATCGTTACCCTTTAATAAGGGACGTCCTGCAGACGTTTAGCGGCTTCACATACCTGCAGATTTAGCATTAATGTGGGTCGACTATTGTTTTATTTACACACTCAGCCGTGTCCAGGGTCCATTCATAATTACAGGCTTTTTATTTATTGTGTTCATATTGGCAAGAATGTTAGTATGCCAACTCAAAACACACACACACACACACACTTAACAGTAACCAGCCCCAAATTCGCCATCACCAAACCCAGACTCCATGTAAATAATCAGGACTTTTATCATCGTAAAACGCACTTCATTTGAAGTGGACAGAAACTAAATAAAACTACCAAAAGCCGTCTTGGTTCATCTTTCCACTGTTCCAACAACCACCACTCTGGTCTGGTTGGAATAAACCCTTAATTCACCCATTTACATGTGGAGATATGCTGGCTCTATACACGCTAAAAGTAGTGATTATTTACATGGAGTCTGGCTCTATACACGCTAAAAGAAGTGATTATAAACATGGAGTCTGGCTCTATACATGCTAAAAGTCCTGATTATTTACATGGAGTCTGGCTCTATACACGCTAAAAGTAGTGATTATTTACATGGAGTCTGGCTCTATACACGCTAAAAGTCCTGATTATTTACATGGAGTCTGGCTCTATACACGCTAAAAGTCCTGATTATTTACATGGAGTCTGGCTCTATACACGCTAAAAGTAGTGATTATAAACATGGAGTCTGGCTCTATACATGCTAAAAGTCCTGATTATTTACATGGAGTCTGGCTCTATACACGCTAAAAGTCCTGATTATTTACATGGAGTCTGGCTCTATACACGCTAAAAGTCCTGATTATTTACATGGAGTCTGGCTCTATACACGCTAAAAGTCCTGATTATTTACATTGAGTCTGGCTCTATACACGCTAAAAGTAGTGATTATTTACATGGAGTCTGGCTCTATACACGCTAAAAGTAGTGATTATTTACATGGAGTCTGGCTCTATACACGCTAAAAGTCCTGATTATTTACATGGAGTCTGGCTCTATACACGCTAAAAGTCCTGATTATTTACATGGAGTCTGGCTCTATACACGCTAAAAGTAGTGATTATTTACATGGAGTCTGGCTCTATACACGCTAAAAGTAGTGATTATTTACATGGAGTCTGGCTCTATACACGCTAAAAGTAGTGATTATTTACATGGAGTCTGGCTCTATACACGCTAAAAGTAGTGATTATTTACATGGAGTCTGGCTCTATACACGCTAAAAGTAGTGATTATTTACATGGAGTCTGGTGTAGTTTGGTGATGGTGATTTCGGGGCTGTTTCAGGTTAAACTAAAAGGATCTTCCTCTTTAACTAAAACGTCTATCTCTGTAGGGATCCATCCCATAATGTTGTCAGACACTCAGAATAACCTTAACGACGAGGAAATCCAACAGAAGTTCTGCAACGGATCGCCACGCGATGAAAACATTAAACTTTAAGCAGAGCGGACGGCTGCACTAAAGTCCACAACACTTTAAAATCTCTACAACGTATTGATTTATTGAAAAGTTGAGAAATCTCGTGTCACGAGCTGTTTGACCCGTTTGACCCTCACCCCCCCCTCCCACCCACCACCATAATCCATCCTGGGCTTTTTCCAAAGTTTAAACAAAAACTAAAAAGACAAAAACACTGAAACGTGTGAAGAAGCCCAGGACGGACGGCTGTGTGACAGGTGACCTTTACCTGATGATGGTGACAAACTGAGTCATGGTGAGTTCATGCGGCACCAGGAACTTTGTTTTATCCAGCGGAGGAAGATACTTCTCCCTCGCGTAGCGTTCAATTATAACCTGGACAGTCAGGTACAGGTTAGGACAGAATCATCACATTATAAGCTGGGACAATCCTGTAAACTATTATTTTTTTAATGTATACATACAGAAAAATCACATTTAACACTTAAGTTAGTTTATTATTTTGAACAGGTTAACAAAGATCGGTCTAAATAAGAATCACACACACACACGTGTCAGGTGTAGCGTTGCAGATGATGTGGAAATGAAGAAGTCGCAGACGCTGCTTGATTATTATCAAGATTTATTTCAAAGTTGATTCCAGCATCTAACAAGCCTGCAGAGCTTGGAGGTTACATGGCCAAAAAGTAACTAGTTGTTAAACGAACACACACACACACACACACACACACACACACACACACACACACACACACACACACACACACACACACACACACACACACACACACACACACACACACACACACACACACACACACACACACACACACACACACACACACACACACCTTCTGCAGTAAACTCACCGGGATTTTGTTGGGGAACTTGGACCGGATGCCCGCCACTTCTTGTTTCCTGATAGCTGGACACAGAGACAAAAACATCAGCAGAGTTCTTCAGCGCTTTCTGAACTTAAAGTCCGTCTGTGTTGATGTGTGCGGAGCCTTTTACCGAAACTCTTTCTCTGTTTGAACGGCTTGCTCTGCAGCTGCTGCGTCTTATCAAACGGAGGCATGGTCCCGGTGTCTCTCTGTCCGTCTGGGTCCCGGTGTTTCCGTGTTTCTGTGTGAGTGTGTGACTGTGTGTGATGTGACGGCGAGTGAAACAGCGCGAGCTGACCGGGCAGGGGTTAAGTAGAGGCTGCGGCTGTGGCGCATCAGCTGATTAGCACATGGCCGCAGACACAGCGTGATCATCGGCAGTTTAATCAAATGACAGAGACGCAGATTGGAGCTCAGACTGGCTGCAGAGACACGAGGGGGGGGCAGAGGCTGCAGTGCCGGAGCCAGATGTTGTAAACATTGGGGGGCTCAGCCTTAACGTGGGGGTGTCTGGGGGCATGCTCCTTCTTATCAACCCATTTTTTCTTTCCACGTTTATGGCGATTTTTTTTGGAAGCTTTTTTCACTCGTGAAGAAGTTTTTTTTGAAAGATTATTTTTTAGGCATTTTACGTAGGCCTTCATTTTGATAGGACAGCTGAAGATATGAAAGGGGGGAGAGAGGGGGGGGGGGGGGGGATGACAGGGCTGCAGGTCGGAGTCGAACCCGCGGCTGCTGCGTGTATGGGCGTCCACTAAAAGTCCTGTTTTTGCCACTGACAGAAAAATGCCAAAAGTAACACACACATACTCACACACACACACATACACGCACACACACACACCACACACACACACACACACACACACAGGCCTGGCGTCAACACTTAACAGGTAGCATATATATATATATATATATATATATATATATATATATATATATATATATATATATATATATATATAGATCAGCTGAAATGTTTTGTTAAAATATGAAAGTGAGGAATGATCTTGTTAAATATGTTCCAGCTGCCGTACACGTCCACAACAGAAATGTGAACATTGGATAAAGCCAGGTTTAAAATTCTCATTTCATTTTTCTGACATTTCATTCTCCATTTTATTTATGAATAAGATCAGGCTGTGAATGAAAGGTAGGAATGAAAGTGGAAAGTTTGGTGTGTGTGTGTGTGTGTGTGTGTGTGTGTGTGTGTGTGTGTGTGTGTGTGTGTGTGTGTGTGTGTGTGTGTGTGTTCGGACTCAGTAAATATGTGTACATGTTTTACACAAAAATCTCAAAATTCACCTGTGCTTGTGTAACGGAGTTAAAAATGCACTTTATTAATTCTAATTTCCAGTTTATGTTTAATTTAATTGTAACCATATTTTAATCATTATTTAATGATTTGTTTGTGTATTTTTGAATTTTATCTTATTGAATTTAATTTATGTTTAATTTATGTATAAAATGCTGCTGTTTCTGGCGGAGATGTTGTTGTGCATTGCGCCTCTATTGTACCTCCTAAGTTGCCGTAGCTTCCGTGTTCTCCTCACAATACCGTTTTGTATTGCTGAGGTAAGCTGCGTGTAAAATGCTGCTGCGTTATTTTATTGTTTTTGTTGAAAATTGTGTTGTGACCCTTCACTATTTAGTGCCTCTAAGCTAATACAATATTAACTAAGCTGTTTAGTGTCATTGTACGGTTAAATATAAGTTTTAATGATGCTTCGTTTAACTCTTTTCTTTTCGCACCATTTTTCTGTTTTTGTGCAGTGTAAATAACGGAGGTTCAGCGGTCCAGTTTGAGTGTGTAAATTTTGTTATTTAATGTTTAGGAGCAGAGGTGCAGATGAAGCAAACAGTAGCCAAATCAATAATTTGAGATGGTAATTACTTTTGTACTTTTTTGATGTATGGGAATAATTACATGTATACAAAGATGCTGTAAATTGTAACTTTTCTATATTCTGTGCTTATGTATTTAGTGTAATATTTATAGGAGTATATGAAGAGGAATGTGTAGTTATAGTTGTGAGTAAATATAATTCTAGTTATACTGCTCTTATCTTTTTATATAATGTGGCTGTTTTTTGTCTGAAAACAGCTTATTGTTTGTTGTAATGTTTTATGTTGCGTGTGGACCCAGGAAGAGTAGCTGGTGTTCTGCATCAGCTGCTGGGGATCCTAATAACCAGTCCCTCCAGAAACACGTGGTTATGTGATCGCAGAATTCAACGCATAATCAGCCAAAGTCTGCATATTTATGCAGGGGCTGCATTCTTTCAAATACGCCGCAATTTCGCCGCATAAACTGCCGATTTCCGCGCAAAATATCCGGGGACATGCTCCATGTTGCTATATAAACTTCTTTTCAAGACATTTGATAACAGAACGACTCAAACAGGATTTTTCTTTACACGTTGATGGCGATTTCTTTGGGAGACATTTTCACTTGTGTGAAGAAGTTTATTTTTTAAAGATTATTTTTTGGGGCATTTTATGTAGGCCTTCATTTTTACACACACACACACACACACACAGGCCTGGGGTCAACACTTGATCAACAGATAGCATATATAGATCAGCCTGAAACTTCCCCAGTCGATTACTGACATGAAGACAATTATTTCTTGTATTACAAGTTTTCTGAAATATTTTGTTAAAATAAGAAAATGAGGCATGATCTTGTTAAGTAAGTGCCAGGCTGCTGGTGGAAACAACCATTTCCTCCTGCCACTGCATCACATTAAAAGCTTCCAACTGGTGAAACACACAGGGAGCTTTTATTGTGAAGCAGCCACAGGAAACACAATGTACTCGTCCTGAAATACAACTTATGTGTGAACCAGATTTTCTGTTCAGTGTTTGGTGCTCAAGTCACTGTTTACTCAGGCCTTGTGTTCAACAACTGCTTTATTTTACAGTTTTTATTTTTGCAATCACATATTTACAGATTTCTTTGACTTATAAACCATCTTACCCACAAAACAAACAAAAAAGTAACCAAAGTGACTAATAATGGCCCTAAACACTTTACAGACAAAATAGAAACACTCATTAACCTTTTATACACGGTATAATAATGACACATATTGCAGTGATCGTCAACTTGTGGCCCGCGGGCCACATCCGGCCCGCCAAAGCTTTCGGTCCGGCCCTGCAGAATAATAATAATAAATTCCGAAAATGTGAAGAAGTAAATGTGTTCTGGTATTTAGCATTTCAAGCATTCACTGCAGGTAAGATTCCACAGGGAGAGCACAAACCCAGCCCCCGGTGGTTATGACTATTACTTCACATTCTGATTAGTTTTGTGTGAAACTGATTTCTTCTGGAAGTTAAAATAAATGTCTGTGGATTTAACAGAGGTTTTTAAAAACAGATATTCTGATGCAGTGGTAAAGAGATGAAAGCATTAAATGAAGTTGTTGACTATGTAATGGAATACATGTCATTAAAACAATCTTAACAATGAAGTGTAAATCAATCACCACGTTAAAAAGATAGAAAATAAGGTCTAAACTAATTATCAACATTTGTTTCCCTGAATGAAAATAAATATATCAAAGTTAAGTGATTAGTTTACTCTGACAGGAGAGATGATCAGAGGGGCAGAGTTTTTACCACCAGCATTATTACAGGGACCAAAGAATGGGAAGAGTTTCTCAGTGAAGGAGCAGCCAGTAAAGGAGTAGATAAGAGCTGCAGCATCTACGTCATAAAAGGAGACCAGACCCTCCTCATAATCCACAAACACCCCCACCTTCTGAGGAGGAGACTTCAGAGAGAGACGGACAGCAGGGTCAGCAGCAGCGTAGTACTCATTTCCATTTCTCAACACTATGATCCAGAAACCGTTCTGAGGGCTCAGTGTGATGCTTCCCTTCCTGTTGATCGACTCTCTGGCCACTCCTAAAGTCCAGTAAGTCTTTCCTTTAACTTGAACCTCAAAGTAAAATCTGCCTGAAGAGAAACTCTGCTTTCTTAAAAGATAAACACAATCAGAAAATCTCTCTGGGTTGTCTGGGAGATTCTTCTTCACATCACCATCATTCACTTGTTTCACATCATCAGACAGGATGAGACAGGGATCTGCTGTATCAGGATCAAGAGTCACATCCACTGCATACTGCTGGACCCTCTTCAGCTCAGACTCAGCAAGCAGCTTCTTCATCTCTTTACTGAGTGTCTCCTCCAGCTGAGCCACAGCTTTCACCACAGTCCCCTCATATGATGATGGACAGACGCTGACCTCTGTCCAGTCCTTGGTGGGTGGAGGTTGTTGGATGTTTAGGGACTGGAAACTCTGGAGAAGATGGAGGTGGTCTTCAGAGCGTGAGAGCTGCTCCCCCTCAGTGCTTCTCTTCATCAGCTCAGAGATTTCCTGTTCCAGCTCTTTGATGAAAGCTTCGGCCAGTTTTGCTATTGTTTTCTGCTTCTCTTTGATTGTGTTGATGAGCTCATTCAGGCCTCTCTCAACAGACTCCTTCAGAGAAGTGAAGACCTGAACACCTTCTGCTATCTCTCTGTCTGCATCTTCCTCACTGAGGTCGACTGAGTGTTTGACCTCCTGAATCTTCAGACGTCTCTTCTGGATCATCTGCTGAATTTCAGCCTCTGTCTTCCCCAGCTCGACCTTCTTTTCTTCATATTCTTCTTTCAGAGGAACAAAATCATGCTTCTTGTGCTCTAAAACAGTGCAGAGCATGCAGACACATGTCTGGTCAGTCTTACAGAACAGCTCCAGAGGTTTATCGTGCTTCGTACACATCCTGCCTTCCAGGTTCTCCATAGGGTCAATCAGCTGATGTCTTTTCAGACCTGACATGGTCAGATGAGGCTCCAGGTGAGTCTCGCAGTAGGAGACCAGACACACCAGGCAGGACTTCAGGGCCTTCAGTTTGGTTCCAGTGCAGACGTCACAGGGAACTTCTCCTGGTTTGGACACTTGTTGCTCTGAGCTGCTGCTGCTGGCTTTCTGTTGAGCTGACTGTCTGAACTGAGCGACCATCTCAGAGATGAAAGTGTTGACGTGCAGCTCAGGTCTTGTGTTGAAAACCTTGTTACACATCGGACACAGGTACTGGTCATTAGTATCCCAGTGTTCAGTGATGCAGTTCTTGCAGAAGTTGTGTCCACATGGTATGGTGACAGGATCAGTGAACACATCCAGACAGATGGAGCACAGAAACTGATCTTCAGATGGCAGATAGTTTGCAGCAGCCATATCTCCACGTGAAGAAAAACATGAAATACAAAATGCAGTTTTAAGAGTTATGGTGACAGGTTACAGGCTGACAAACTCTGACTCGCTACTCTGACAAAAACAGTCCAGAATATATCTACACAGGGACGGAGCCAGACACTGTAATCATTTGGGGTGGGGAATTCTACCCTGAGGGAGATTTTTAGAGACAGTTACAGCAGCTATATGCACTATATGTCAAGACAGGGATAATAAAATACCTAAAAATATGTTGATCATTTGGGGAAAACATGGTATTTGCCAAAGAAATCAGTTTTATTTTGTATCTTAACTGTTCTCCAACTGTCTCCATCATTCTTAAATCAGAACACAACTAATGTTGAGGATGACTCATTTTTCACTTCTGCCACCTAAAAAGAGGCAACACAGTTTTGACGTTACTACTTTTTAATTAGGCTACACAGGTAGTATCACATTATCTAGAAACCTATCGTTGTTACACTACGCTGGAGTAGAGTTCACACAGTGAATGGTGATATTTCCCCAGTAATTAAACTTGGAGCCCCAGAAGCCAGACCCTCACTCCACCCCTGGGTCCAAGTCTTATTAAAGAACAGCACTGCTAACAAAGTTCTGCTTCCTTGAACACATTTCATTTCCTCCAGCTGCTTCACAATAAAAGCCTCCCACTGGCTCTCTGTTTGAAAGCTCTTATTGTGAAACAGCCAGAGAAGATAGAGGAAGCTGTATTCATGAAGTGATCCGTAAACAGTAACAATAGCAGTAAAGTAGGAAGTACTCTAAACTCCAGTCCTGAGAACTGACCCAGAGAGACTGTTTAAAGCTGTTAAAGTGGACTACTGTATAGTGGGCCTGCAGACAAACAGCCATAGTTATATTGTTACACATTTCACCAGAAATGAAAAGAGAGGAACTTGCTGCCTGAGTAGAGCTGAAGTTGAGTGTTAATCCTGGTTGTTGAAAGTGTAAATGTGATCAGCTGTACTCACCAGTGTTTGGCAGAGACTCTGCTGTGTTTTTGACAAAGACCTGATGAAGTCACTTTGACTTTTCTTTCAGAGAGAAACAGAGACTTGTCTCGACTGCAGCGTGGCCGACACTCTGACAAACTTAACTTTCATTTCTGCAGTGTGACGTTGAAGCTCTCCTCTTTCCAGTGTAGCTCCGCCTCTTACTGCAGCTCTGTTGTTAGCTGCTGTTTCCTCCCTCTGATTTACACGCTTATTGTGAAACACCAGGGTGTTGTCTGGTTAATATGGAGCAAAGGTCATATTCTATAACTAACAGGTTATTATGTTTGTTGGTTCATCAGCTTTACTTTAACCAGAAGAGTTTAGTTTAGTTCATTGGACACAAAGAGAGAGACGTCACACAAATATGCAACATATCAATGATAACACAATAAAGTCCAAGACTTGTTTTTGTTGTGCTTATTTATTCCAAACAAATGTATTTTTTCCATATCACCATATTCTATCTCTTCTGATGGGAAACAAAAAAACATTTGCTCAGGCTGTAAGATTTGTGTGTTTCCTAAGATGGCGAGGACATGACCCGCCCTACTCTGCCTCTGATTGGCTAGTACTAGTTGCCTTTGTTGGTTGGATTGGTCAGGTTTAGACATGAGGAATATGATTGGTTAGGGGCTATTGTAAGAAAGTCAGGGTAAGCCAATCCAAGGCATAGAAAGGCAGAGTAGGGCGGGACATGTTTTTGCCGTCCTAGGAAAACATGAATGGGGCGACGCCTGCGAGCTGGTTCAGGCAGTCAACTGGAGCTGCACAGCAGACACACACGTAACGTTCAGGCAGCAGCTTTTCATCTCGCTAACCAGAACTTACTCACCGGTTAAACTGATGAATGTAATCTTCAGCAGGTCATATCACATCTTAATGACTCGTCCAAAGATCATCTGTGAGGGACGAAGCTCCACTCTGTAACACGTCTGTACAATCAGAAACAAATGTCTCCTTCACGTCAGTTTCACGAGTCACATTCTTGTTGTTAGTTCTACTAACTTAAAATTAAAATTTTTATTTTTCTGTTTTTTTTCTCCAAGTCTTTTGTCACTTATTCTGATGTTTGTTGATTTCTTTCTGCGCTCGTTTCTTGATATCATTTTTTCCACTTTTTGAACCTTTTTTCTGACATTTTTGTCATTTCTTTCAGTGTTTACATTTTTTTGTTCCAATACTACAAAATAAGTGAAACATCCAAATTCAATAATAGTAGTGAACGAATTAATAACTTGAGATGGTGATGAATCAGATCAATAACTGGAGATGTGATGAATCAGATCAATAACTTGAGATTGTAATTACTTTTGTACTTTCTTTGATGTATGGGAATATTTACATGTATACAAAGATGCTGTAAATTGTAACTTTTCTATATTCTGTGCTTATGTATTTAGTGTAATATTTATAGGAGTATATGAAGAGGAATGTGTAGTTATAGTTGTGAGTAAATATAATTCTAGTTATACTGCTCTTATCTTTTTATATAATGTGGCTGTTTTTTGTCTGTAAGCAGCTTATTGTTTGTTGTAATGTTTTATGTTGCGTGTGGACCCAGGAAGAGTAGCTGGTGTTCTGCATCAGCTGCTGGGGATCCTAATAACCAGTCCCTCCAGAAACACGTGATTATGTGATCGCAGAATTCAATCATAATCAGCCAAAGTCCGCAGATTTATACAGGGGCCGCATTTTTTCAAATACGCCGCACTTTCGCCGTATAAATTGCCGATTTCGGCGCAAAATATCTGGGGACATGCTCCATGTTGCTATATAAACTTCTTTTCAAGACATTTGATAACAGAACGACTCAAACAGGATTTTTCTTTACATGTTGATGGCGATTTTTTTGGGAGACCTTTTCACTTGTGTGAAGAAGTTATTCTTTTATTTTTTAAAGATTCTTTTTTTGGGCATTTTACGTAGGCCTTCATTTTTACACACATGCACACACACACACACACACACACAGGCCTGGGGTCAACACTTAATCAACAGATAGCATATATAGATCAGCCTGAAACTTCCCCAGTTGATTACTGACATTGAGAGAATTAATTCTTGTATTACAAGTTTTCTGACATATTTTGTTAAAATATGAAAATGAGGCATGATCTTGTTAAATATGTGCCAGGCTGCTGGTGGAAACAAACATTTCCTCCTGCCACTGCTTCACATTAAAAGCTTCCAACTGGTGAAACACACAGGGAGCTTTTATTGTGAAGCAGCCACAGGAAACACAATGTACTCGTCATGAAATACAACTTATGTGTGAACCAGCTTTTCTGTTCAGTGTTTGGTGCTCAAGTCACTGTTTACTCAGGCCTTGTGTTCAACAACTGCTTTATTTTACAGTTTTTATTTTTACAATCACATATTTACAGATTTCTTTGACTTATAAACCATCTTACCCACAAAACAAACAAAAAAATAACCAAAGTGACTAATAATGACCCTAAACACTTTTCAGGCAAAATAGAAACATGCATTAACCTTTTATACACGGTGTAATAACGACACATATTGCAGTGATTGTCAACTTGCGGCCCGCGGGCCACATCCGGCCCACCAAAGCCTTCGGTCCGGCCCTGCAGATTAATAATGAATTCCAAAAATGTGAAGAAGTAAATGCATTCTGGTATTTAGCATTTCAAGCATTCACTGCAGGTAAGATTCCACTGGGAGAGCACAAACCCAGCCCCCGGTGGTTATGACTATTACATTCTGATTAGTTTTTGGTATTGCAGATCTAACGTTAAGTCACACTTACCTGGACAACAGCCAGGTAAAACAGACAAAATGCCACGCAGCTTCAAGCACAATTCATCTGGATACAAGCGTTGCATTTTGGAAGATAGACGGGATTCTGATCAGAGATGCCTGCGATGCACACACACACTCAGTAGAGCCGAGAGGTGTGTGTGTGTGTGTGTGTGTGTGTGTGTGTGTGTGTGTGTGTGTGTGTGTGTTACAACACTTAACTGCTGGCTACAGAAACCATCCTGTCCACTCGAAAGGTAAATCTATGGATGTATTATAAGACCTAAACAAATGCAGGTGGCTGCTTAATGTGCACGTGAATGATGTCATCGTCATGTTTGCGTTCTTCATTCTTGATGATGATGCCGGTTGTTTTCTTTTGCAACAGCAGGAAACATTCGGAGGGACAGACGGAGGGACTGAGGAAACAGTCAGCTGTTCCCCAAACTCCCGGGCAGTTCAGAGCTTGTGTTTGGTGTGTTAAAACGTTCTCGTGGCAGAGATAGAGGCAGTGATGTTTCCTGTTTCCTGTACGGGACTCTCACACCGCCTCAAACACTCTGACAAGTCTGATCTCCAGTTACATGATTGGCCACCGCAGCGTGACGCAGGGTTGAGTTTCTCCAAAAGTTGAGTCTGTCTCAAAATGTTCGTCGCAGGCCCGCTGTGTTTTTCCGTCTCCCCCCTGCAGCAAACCCACTACCCCCATTCAATATGTATGGAAAGACCTGAGTTTTTAGTGAATGCATACTTACTCTTAAATGAAGGTTTCCTTTGAAACTGATTTCTTCTGGAAGTTAAAATGAATGTCATTGGATTTAACAGAGGTTTTTAAAAACAGATATTCTGATGCAGTGTTGAAGAGATGAATACATTAAATGAATTTGTTGACTATGTAATGGAATACATGTCATTAAAACAATCTTAACAATGAAGTGTAAATCAATCACCTCGTTAAAAAGATAGAAAATAAGATCTAAACTAATTATTAACATTTGTCCCTGAATGAAAATCAATAAATCAAAGTTAAGTGATTAGTTTACTCTGACAGGAGAGATGATCAGAGGGGCAGAGTTTTTACCACCAGCATTATTACTGGGACCGAAGAATGGGAAGAGTTTCTCAGTGAAGGAGCAGCCAGTAAAGGAGTAGATAAGAGCTGCAGCATCTACGTCATAAAAGGAGACCAGACCCTCCTCATAATCCACAAACACCCCACCTTCTGAGGAGGAGACTTCAGAGAGAGAAGGACACCAGGGCCAGCAAGAGCTTTGTACACATTTCCATTTCTCAACCGTATAACCCAGTAACCATTCTGAGGACTCAGTGTGATGTTTCCCTTCCTGTTGATCGACTCTCTGGCCACTCCTAAAGTCCATTTAGTTTTTCCTTTAACTTGAACCTCAAAGTAAAATCTGCCTGAAGGGAAACTCTGCTTTCCTAAAACATAAACACAATAAGAAAATCTCTCTGGGTTGTCTGGGAGATTCTTCCTCACATCACCATGATTCACTTGTTTCCCATCATCAGACAGGATGAGATCAGGATTTAATGTATCAGGATCAAGAGTCACATCCACTGCATACTGCTGGACCCTCTTCAGCTCAACTTCAAGCAGCTCCTTCATCTCTTTACTGAGTGTCTCCTCCAGCTGAACCACAGCTTTCACCACAGTCCCCTCATATGATGATGGATGGACGCTGACCTCTGTCCAGTCCTTGGTGGGTGGAGGTTGTTGGATGTTTAGGGACTGGACACTCTGGAGAAGATGGAGGTGGTCTTCAGAGCGTGAGAGCTGCTCCACCTCAGTGCTTCTCTTCATCAGCTCAGAAATTTCCTGTTCCAGCTCTTTGATGAAAGCTTTGGCCTGTTTTTCTGTTGTTTTCTGCTTCTCTTTGATCGTGTTGATGAGCTCATTCAGGCCTCTCTCAACAGACTCCTTCAGGGAAGTGAAGACCTGAACACCTTCTGCTATCTCTCTGTCTGCATCTTCCTCACTGAGGTCGACTGAGTGTTTGATCTCCTGAATCTTCAGTTGTCTCTTCTGGATCATCTGCTGAATTTCAGCCTCTGTCTTCCCCAGCTCTGCCTTCTTTCCTTCATATCCTTCTTTCAGAGGAACAACATCATGCATCTTGTGCTCTAAAACAGTGCAGAGCATGCAGACACATGTCTGGTCGGTCTTACAGAACAGCTCCAGAGGTTTATCGTGCTTCGTACACATCCTGCCTTCCAGGTTCTCCACAGGGTCGATCAGCTGATGTCTTTTTAGACCTGACATGGTCAGATGAGGCTCCAGGTGAGTCTCACAGTAGGAGGCCAGACACACCAGGCAGGACTTCAGGGCCTTCAGTTTGGTTCCAGTGCAGACGTCACAGGGAACTTCACCTGGTTTGGACACTTGTTGCTCTGAGCTGCTGCTGCTGGCTTTCTGTTGAGCTGACTGTCTGAACTGAGCGACCATCTCAGAGAACAAAGTGTTGACGTGCAGCTCAGGTTTTGTGTTGAAAAGCTTGTTGCACATCGGACACAGGTACTGGTCATTAGTATCCCAGTGTTCAGTGATGCAGTTCTTGCAGAAGTTGTGACCACATGGTATGGTGACAGGATCAGTGAACACATCCAGACAGATGGAGCACAGAAACTGATCTTCAGATGGCAGATAGTTTGCAGCAGCCATATCTACACGTGAAGAAAAACATGAAATACAAAATGCAGTTTTAAGAGTTATGGGGACAGGTTACAGGCTGACAAACTCTGACCCGCTACTCTGACAAAAACAGTCCAGAACATGTCCACACAGGGACGGAGCCAGACACTGTAAACATTTGGGGGTGGGGGGGGGATGCTACCCTGAGGGAGATTTTTAGAGACAGTTACAGCAGCTATATGCACTATATGTCAAGACAGGGATAATAAAATATCTAAAAATATGTTGATCATTTGGTGGAAAAACATGGTAGTTGCCAAAGAAATCAGTTTTATTTTGTATCTGTTCTCCAACTGTCTCCATCATTCTTAAATCAGAACACAACTAATGTTGAGGATGATTAATTTTTCACTTCTGCCACCTAAAAAGAGGCAACGCATGTTTGATGTTAGTATTTTTTAATTAGGCTACACAGGTAGCATCACATTATCTAGAAACCTATTGTTGTTACACTACGCTGGAGTAGAGTTCACACAATGAATGGGGATATTTCCCCAGTAATTAAACTTGGAGCCCCAGAAGCCAGACCCTCACTCCACCCCTGGGTCCGAGTTTTATTAAAGAACAGCACTGCTAACAAAGTTCTGCTGACTTGAACACATTTCATTTCCTCCAGCTGCTTCACAATAAAAGCCTCCCACTGGTTCTCTGTTTGAAAGCTTTTATTGTGAAACAGCCAGAGAAGATAGAGGAAGCTGTATTCATGAAGTGATCCGTAAACAGTAACAATAGCAGTAAAGTAGGAAGTACTCTAAACTCCAGTCCTGAGAACTGACCCAGAGAGACTGTTTAAAGCTGTTAAAGTGGACTACTGTATAGTGGGCCTGCAGACAAACAGCCATAGTTATATTGTTACACATTTCACCAGAAATGAAAAGAGAGGAACTTGCTGCCTGAGTAGAGCTGAAGTTGAGTGTTAATCCTGGTTGTTGAAAGTGTAAATGTGATCAGCTGTACTCACCAGTGTTTGGCAGAGACTCTGCTGTGTTGTTGACAAAGACCTGATGAAGTCACTTTGACTTTTCTTTCAGAGAGAAACAGAGACTTGTCTCGACTGCAGCGTGGCCGACACTCTGACAAACTTAACTTTCATTTCTGGAGTGTGACGTTGAAGCTCTCCTCTTTCCAGTGTAGCTCCGCCTCTTACTGCAGCTCTGTTGTTAGCTGCTGTTTCCTCCCTCTGATTTACACGCTTATTGTGAAACACCAGGGTGTTGTCTGGTTAATATGGAGCAAAGGTCATGTTCTATAACTAACAGGTTATTATGTAGAGACGTCACACAAATATGCAACATATCAATGATAACACAATAAAGTCCAAGACTTGTTTTTGTTGTTTCTTTATTCCAAACAAATGTCTTTTATCCATATCACCATATTCTATCTCTTCTGATGGGAAACAAAAAGACAATTGCTCAGGCTGTAAGATTTGTGCGTTTCCTAAGATGGCGAGGACATGACCCGCCCTACTCTGCCTCTGATTGGCTAGTACTAGTTGCCTTTGTTGGTTGGATTGGTTAGGTTTAGACCTGAGGAATATGATTGGTTAGGGGCTATTTTAAGAAAGTCAGGGTGAGCCAATCCAAGGCATAGAAAGGCAGAGTAGGGCGGGACATGTTTTTGCCGTCCTAGGAAAACATGAATGGGGCGACGCCTGCGAGCTGGTTCAGGCAGTCAACTGGAGCTGCACAGCAGACACACACGTAACGTTCAGGCAGCAGCTTTTCATCTCGCTAACCAGAACTTACTCACCGGTTAAACTGATGAATGTAATCTTCAGCAGGTCATATCACATCTTAATGACTCGTCCAAAGATCATCTGTGAGGGACGAAGCTCCACTCTGTAACACGTCTGTACAATCAGAAACAAATGTCTCCTTCACGTCAGTTTCACGAGTCACATCGTTGTTGTTAGTTCTACTAACTTAAAATTAAAATTAAAATTTTTCTGTTTTTTTTCTCCAAGTCTTTGTCACTTATTCTGATGTTTGTTGATTTCTTTCTGCACTCGTTTCTTGATATAATTTTTTCCACTTTTTGAACCTTTTTTCTGACATTTTTGTCATTTCTTTCAGTGTTTACATTTTTTTGTTCCAATACTACAAAATAAATAATACACCCAAATTCAATAATAGTAGTGAACAGATCATTTATTTGACTTTTGAAGAGCGTTGCATGGAACCATCCACATTATTTTTTTGGACAATTTGGTTAAAGTAAAACCCAAATTTCTGATGTAGAAACTTTTTGAAAATGGTTCAAATTTGACCCGAAGACACCAGGAGGGATAAATCAGATCAATAACTTGAGATGGTGATGAATCAGATCAATAACTTGGGATGGTGATGAATCAGATCAATAACTTGAGATTGTAATTACTTTTGTACTTTTTTGATGTATGGGAATATTTACATGTATACAAAGATGCTGTAAATTGTAACTTTTCTATATTCTGTGCTTATGTATTTAGTGTAATATTTATAGGAGTATATGAAGAGGAATGTGTAGTTATAGTTGTGAGTAAATATAATTCTAGTTATACTGCTCTTATCTTTTTATATAATGTGGCTGTTTTTTTGTCTGTAAGCAGCTTATTGTTTGTTGTAATGTTTTATGTTGCGTGTGGACCCAGGAAGAGTAGCTGGTGTTCTGCATCAGCTGCTGGGGATCCTAATAACCAGTCCCTCCAGAAACACGTGGTTATGTGATCGCAGAATTCAATGAATAATCAGCCAAAGTCTGCAGATTTATGCGGGGGCGCATTATGTTTTAAAATATGCCGCACTTTTGCCGTATAAATTGCCGATTTCCGCGCAAAATATCCGGGGGCATGCTCCATTTTGCTATATAAACTTCTTTTCAAGACATTTGACGACAGAACGACTCAAACAGGATTTTTCTTTCCACGTTTATGGCGATTTTTTTGGGAGACTTTTTTCACTTGTGTGAAGAAGTTTATTTTTTATTTTTTAAAGATTATTTTTGGGGCATTTCATGTAGGCCTTCATTTTTACACACACACACACACACACACACACACAGGCCTGGGGTCAACACTTAATCAACAGATAGCATATATAGATCAACCTGAAACTTCCCCAGTTGATTACTGACATTAAGACAATTATTTCTTGTATTACAAGTTTTCTGAAATATTTTGTTAAAATATTAAAATGAGGCATGATCTTGTTAAATATGTGCCAGGCTGCTGGTGGAAACAAACATTTCCTCCTGCCACTGCTTCACATTAAAAGCTTCCAACTGGTGAAACACACAGGGAGCTTTTATTGTGAAGCAGCCACAGGAAACACAAAGTACTCGTCATGAAATACAACTTATGTGTGAACCAGCTTTTCTGTTCAGTGTTTGGTGCTCAAGTCACTGTTTACTCAGGCCTTGTGTTCAACAACTGCTTTATTTTACAGTTTTTATTTTTACAATCACATATTTACAGATTTCTTTGACTTATAAACCATCTTACCCACAAAACAAACAAAAAAATAACCAAAGTGACTAATAATGACCCTAAACACTTTACGGACAACATAGAGACATTCATTAACCTTTTATACACGGTATAATAACGACTCATATTGCCGTGATTGTCAACTTGCGGCCTGCGGGCCACATCCGGCCCGCCAAAGCTTTCGGTCCGGCCCTGCAGAATAATAATAATAAATTCAGAAAATGTGAAGATGTAAATGTGTTCTGGTATTTAGCATTTCAAGCATTCAATGCAGATAACATTCTACAGGGAGAGGTCAAACCCAGCCCGCTGTGATTATGACTATTACTTCACATTCTGATTAGTTTTTGGTATTGCAGATCTAACATTAAGTCACTCTTACCTGGACAACAGCCAAGTAAACCAGACAACATGCTACGCAGCTTCAAGCACAATTCATTTGGATACAAGCGTTGCATTTTGGAAGAGAGACGGGATTCTGATCAGATATGCCCGCGATGCACACACACACACACTCAGTAGAGGCAAAAGGTGTGTGTGTGTGTGTGTGTGTGTGTGTGTGTGTGTGTGTGTGTGTGTGTGTGTGTGTGTGTGTGTGTGTGTGTGTGTGTGTGTGTGTGTGTGTGTGTGTGTGTTACAACACGTAAACTTAACTGCTGGCTACAGAAACCATCCTCTCCACTGGAAAGGTAAATCTATGGATGAATTATAAGACCTAAACAAATGCAGGTGGCTGCTTAATGTACACGTGAATGACGTCATCGTCATGTTTGCGTTCTTCATTCTTGATGATGATGCCGGTTGTTTTCTTTTGCAACAGCAGGAAACATTCGGAGGGACTGACGGAGGGACTGAGGAAACAGTCAGCTGTTCCCCAAACTCCCGGGCAGTTCAGAGCTTGTGTTTGGTGTTTTAAAACGTCCTCGTGGCAGAGATAGAGGCAGTGATGTTTTCTTTTTCCTGTACGGGACTCTCACACCGCATTAAACACTCTGACAAGTCTGATCTCCGGTTACCTGATTGGCCACCGCAGCGTGACGCAGGGTTGCGTTTTCCCAAAGGTTGAGTCGGTCTCAAAACTTTCGCCTCAGGCCTGCTGCGTTTTTCCCGTCTCCCCCCAGCAGCAAACTCACTACCATCATTCAATATGTATGGAAAGACCTGCATCTTTAGTAAATGCACACTTACTCTTAAATGAAGGTGTCTTTTGAAACTGATTTCTTCTGGAAGTTAAAATAAATGTCTGTGGATTTAACTGAGGTTTTTAAAAACAGATATTCTGATGCAGTGGTGAAGAGATGAATGCATTAAATGAATTTGTTGACTATATAATGGAATACATGTCATTAAAACAATCTTAACAATGAAGTATAAATCAATCACCACATTAAAAAGATAGAAAATAAGATCTAAACTAATTATTAACATTTGTTTCCCTGAATGAAAATAAATAAATCAAAGTTAAGTGATTAGTTTACTCTGACAGGAGAGATGATCAGAGGGGCAGAGTTTTTACCACCAGCATTAAGGTAGGGACAGAAGAATGGGAAGAGTTTCTCAGTGAAGGAGCAGCCAGTAAAGGAGTAGATAAGAGCTGCAGCATCTACGTCATAAAAGGAGACCAGACCCTCCTCATAATCCACAAACACCCCCACCTTCTGAGGAGGAGACTTCAGAGAGAGACGGACTGGAGGGCCAGCAAGAGCTTTGTACTCATTTCCATTTCTCAACCATATAGTCCAATAACCATAGTGAGGGCTCAGTGTGATGCTTCCCTTCCTGTTGATCGACTCTCTGGCCACTCCTAAATCCCAGTCAGTCTTTCCTTTAACTTGAACCTCAAAATAAAATCTGCCTGAAGAGAAACTCTGCTTTCCTAAAACACAAACACACTTAGAAAATCTCTCTGGGTTGTCTGGGAGATTCTTCTTCACATCACCATGGTTCACTTGTTTCCCATCATCAGACAGGATGAGCCAGGGATATGCTGTATCAGTATCAAGAGTCACATCCACTGCATACTGCTGGACCCTCTTCAGCTCAACTTCAAGCAGCTTCTTCATCTCTTCACTGAGTGTCTCCTCCAGCTGAACCACAGCTTTCACCACAGTCCCCTCATATGATGATGGACGGACGCTGACCTCTGTCCAGTCCTTGGTGGGTGGAGGTTGTTGGATGTTTAGGGACTGGACACTCTGGAGAAGATGGAGGTGGTCTTCAGAGCTTAAGACCTGCTCCACCTCAGTGCTTCTCTTCTTCAGCTCAGAGATTTCCTGTTCCAGCTCTTTGATGAAAGCTTCGGCCTGTTTTTCTGTTTTTTTCTGCTTCTCTTTGATCGTGTTGATGAGCTCATTCAGGCCTCTCTCAACAGACTCCTTCAGAGAAGTGAAGACCTGAACACCTTCTGCTATCTCTCTGTCTGCATCTTCCTCACTGAGGTCAACTGAGTGTTTGACCTCCTGAATCTTCAGTCGTCTCTTCTGGATCATCTTCTGAATTTCAGCCTCTGTCTTCCCCAGCTCGGCCTTCTTTTCTTCATATTCTTCTTTCAGAGGAACAAAATCATGTGTCTTGTGCTCTAAAACAGTGCAGAGCATGCAGACACATGTCTGGTCGGTCTTACAGAACAGCTCCAGAGGTTTATCGTGCTCCGTACACATCCTGCCTTCCAGGTTCTCCACAGGGTCGATCAGCTGATGTCTTTTCAGACCTGCCGTTGTCAGATGAGGCTCCAGGTGAGTCTCACAGTAGGAGACCAGACACACCAGGCAGGACTTCAGGGCCTTCGGTTTGGTTCCAGTGCAGACATCACAGAGAACTTCTCCTGGTTTGGACACTTGTTGCTTTGAGCTGCTGCTGCTGGCTTTCTGTTGAGCTGACTGTCTGAACTGAGCGACCATCTCAGAGATGAAAGTGTTGACCTTCAAATCAGGTCTGGTGGTAAAGGTCTCTTTACACAGGGGACACTGGCACCTGATACTAGTATTCCAGTGTTCAGTGATGCAGTTCTTGCAGAAGTTGTGTCCACATGATGTGGTGACAGGATCAGTGAACACATCCAGACAGATGGAGCACAGAAACTGATCTTCAGATGGCTGATAGTTTGCAGCAGCCATATCTACACATAGTGTTAAAGAAAATAAAAACATTAAATCCAAAATGAAGTTTTAAAAGGTATGGGGACAGGTTACAGACTGACAAACCCTGATTCGCTACTCTGACAAAAACAGTCCAGAATATATCCACACAGGGACGGAGCCAGACACTGTAAACATTTA
This sequence comes from Gymnocephalus cernua, assembly GCA_023631565.1. Classification (NCBI taxonomy): domain Eukaryota; kingdom Metazoa; phylum Chordata; class Actinopteri; order Perciformes; family Percidae; genus Gymnocephalus; species Gymnocephalus cernua. The sequence continues at coordinate 38,921 of JALJEH010000061.1, read as the reverse complement.
GGGCTCAGCCAAAACCTAGGGGGGCATGCTACCCTGGGGGAGATTGGTTTCACTATTTACAGCAGCTATATGGACTATATTTCAAGACATTTGGGATAATAAAATGCCTAAAAATATGTTGATCATTTAGGGACAACATGGTAGTTGCCAAGGAAATCAGTTTTATTTTGTATCTTAACTGTTCTCCAACTGTCTCCATCATTCTTAAATCAGAACACAACACATGTTGAGGATGATTCATTTTTAACTTCTGCCACCTAAAAAGAGGCAACACATGTTTGATGTTACTATTTTTTAATTAGGCTACATAGGTAGCATCACATTATCTAGAAACCTATTGTTGTTACACTACGCTGGAGTAGAGTTCACACAATGAATGGTGATATTTCCCCAGTAATTAAACTTGGAGCCCCAGAATCCAGACCCTCACTCCACCCCTGGGTCCAAGTCTTATTAAAGAACAGCACTGCTAACAAAGTTCTGCTCACTTGAACACATTTCATTTCCTCCAGCTGCTTCACAATAAAAGCCTCCCACTGGTTCTCTGTTTGAAAGCTTTTATTGTGAAACAGCCAGAGAAGATAGAGGAAGCTGTATTGATGAAGTGATCCGTAAACAGTAACAATAGCAGTAAAGTAGGAAGTACTCTAAACTCCAGTCCTGAGAACTGACCCAGAGAGACTGTTTAAAGCTGTTAAAGTGGACTACTGTATAGTGGGCCTGCAGACAAACAGCCATAGTTATATTGTTACACATTTCACCAGAAATGAAAAGAGAGGAACTTGCTGCCTGAGTAGAGCTGAAGTTGAGTGTTAATCCTGGTTGTTGAAAGTGTAAATGTGATCAGCTGTACTCACCAGTGTTTGGCAGAGACTCTGCTGTGTTGTTGACAAAGACCTGATGAAGTCACTTTGACTTTTCTTTCAGAGAGAAACAGAGACTTGTCTCGACTGCAGCGTGGCCGACACTCTGACAAACTTAACTTTCATTTCTGGAGTGTGACGTTGAAGCTCTCCTCTTTCCAGTGTAGCTCCGCCTCTTACTGCTGCTCTGTTGTTAGCTGCTGTTTCCTCCCTCTGATTTACACGCTTATTGTGAAACACCAGGGTGTTGTCTGGTTAATATGGAGCAAAGGTCATGTTCTATAACTAACAGGTTATTATGTTTGTTGGTTCATCAGCTTTACTTTAACCAGAAGAGTTTAGTTTAGTTTATTGGACACAAAGAGAGAGACGTCACACAAATATGCAACATATCTATGATAACACTGTCGAAAATTGGGTTAAAATAATAATCGAAACAAAAGTGATAAACTACTGACTAATTTATGTAGATTGAAGTTAATGGTTATTTCGTCACTAAATACTAGATGGGATAAGTTTTGAAATAAATCACTTTTTTTTACTTTTCTAATCATTTTTTTTGCATCTGTCGGTTTAACCGGACGTCGTACGGTGCATTCTGAGGAAGCAGAAAAAAGAGTCCGGTGAAAACTTTCTCTCCAAACTCACGTCTTCAGTTGCAAACGTGTACCTTAGAACACAAGGTTTGGCAGAAGTTGAAAACTACTTAGAGAGACGCTGTAAAGATTATTGGCATTGTGCAGTGAGTGCCCATATTATTGAAAAAATCACTTTTTCTGGGATTTGGGGTGTTATTTTGTGTCTCTGGTGCTTCCACACATACAAACTTGGAGAAAAACCATCCATGTTGTTCTGAGTGAGATACGGTTTCTGAATGATTCCTGCCTTCAGTCTCCGGGTGAGCTGGTCAGAATCTGCACGGCTTTCTACGTCAGTAGCCGAAACGACGGGCTAAACACAACCGTTAGCATGCTAGCGCTTGCATTAGCATGCTAACTCGTTCTCAATGGCAAAGCACTGCTACAACACACACTAGTTCACCATAATCTCCAAAAGAAGTACTTCCATGTGCGCCCTCCTTTAGAAGGCAAGGCAGCTTTATTTGTAGAGCGCTTTTCAGCAACAGGGCAATTCAAAGTGCTTTACATGAAGACAATTAAAATACAAGAATCAAAGTTACAGTGCAGTATAAGAAATTAAACATTAAAGAGCAGTTAAAAACAGTTATATAAAAGCAGATAAAATAAGCAACGAAAGTATAAGAAATGGACAGTTATTTAAGGAAAGGCAGCACCAAAAAGAAAGGTCTTCAGCTAGATTTAAAAGAACTGAGAGTTGCAGCAGACCTGCAGTTTTCTGGAAGTTGGTTCCAAATATGTGGAGCATAGAAACTAAATGCTGCTTCTCCCTGTTTAGTTCTGACTCTGGGGACAGAAAGCAGCCCTGTCCCAGACCACCTGAGAGGTCTGGGTGGTTCGTAGTTTACTAGCAGACCTGTCCCAGACCACCTGAGAGGTCTGGGTGGTTCGTAGTTTACTAGCAGACCTGTCCCAGACCACCTGAGAGGTCTGGGGGGTTCATAGTTTACTAGCAGACCTGTCCCAGACCACCTGAGAGGTCTGGGTGGTTCGTAGTTTACTAGCAGACCTGTCCCAGACCACCTGAGAGGTCTGGGTGGTTCGTAGGTTACTAGCGGACCTGTCCCAGACCACCTGAGAGGTCTGGGTGGGTCGTACTTTACTAGCAGACCTGTCCCAGACCACCTGAGAGGTCTGGGTGGTTCGTAGTTTACTAGCGGACCTGTCCCAGACCACCTGAGAGGTCTGGGTGGGTCGTACTTTACTAGCAGACCTGTCCCAGAACACCTGAGAGGTCTGGGTGGTTCGTAGTTTACTAGCAGACCTGTCCCAGACCACCTGAGAGGTCTGGGTGGTTCGTAGTTTACTAGTGGACCTGTCCCAGACCACCTGAGAGGTCTGGGTGGTTCGTAGTTTACTAGCAGACCTGTCCCAGACCACCTGAGAGGTCTGGGTGGTTCGTAGTTTACTAGCAGACCTGTCCCAGACCACCTGAGAGGTCTGGGTGGGTCGTAGTTTACTAGCAGACCTGTCCCAGACCACCTGAGAGGTCTGGGTGGTTCATACTTTACTAGCAGACCTGTCCCAGACCACCTGAGAGGTCTGGGTGGTTCGTAGTTTACTAGCAGACCTGTCCCAGACCACCTGAGAGGTCTGGGTGGGTCGTAGTTTACTAGCAGACCTGTCCCAGATCACCTGAGAGGTCTGGGGGGTTCGTAGTTTACTAGCAGACCTTGTCCCAGACGACCTGAGAGGTCTGGGTGGGTCGTAGTTTACTAGCAGACCTGTCCCAGACCACCTGAGAGGTCTGGGTGGGTCGTAGTTTACTAGCAGGTCAGAAATGTATTTTGGACCTAAACCGTTTAATGATTTATAAACTAGCAAAAGTATTTTGAAATCAACTCTCTGAGGGACAGGAAGCCAGTGTAAAGACTACAGAACTGGAATGATGTGATCCACTTTCTTGGTCTTCGTGAGGACTCGAGCAGCAGCGTTCTGGATCAGCTGCAGCTGTCTGATTGATTTTTTAGGGAGACCTGTAAAGACACCGTTACAGTAGTCCAGTCTACTAGAAGAAGTCTCCCGGCTAATCCTGCCTTGTAACTGACCAAAGTTGGAGAAACAACCTTTCTTTTACTGTCTGTGGAGCTAACTGACATGATCTACCATCTGAGCTACTGAGCATGTGCAGAGTGGAATCAAAGATAGTACAGAAGGAAAGATGATTCACTCTGTAGCTAAAACAGAGACCTGAACACAAGGTGAAAAGAGGAGCTGCAGCAGTGAGAGAGAGATGTGCTGTACAACAAAAATATATTAAACCATGTAAACATATTCTGGTACGACCTTAAAATACAATTATGAACTAACTGTCGAGGAGTCGTGAAACAACAAGAAGCACCGGTTTCACCTCTGGATGCTGCACTCCGTGCCTCCGTCAGGTCTTTTGTGACTACTGAGATTCAACGAGGAAAACCACTGACCCACTAGATGGCGAGCCGCCCTGTGCGACTCGCAGGAAATGGGATCTTCGTCGCTATTGAAACTGCTGGATGGAATATCTAGCATGTGGTAGGAGTGTGCCAGTTCTCCAGATTGGTACCCGCGGCACATATGCATAGACAATATTGAAGTTTGACTCATGACTTTTGACTGATTTAACTTCCGTTAGACTGGAACTCAGGAAACACTTCTCATCAGACCTGGATAGACATTTTTGAGAACTCCATACAAGGACAATTTCATTTTGTCTAAAGGGCCTGTTTATTGTTTTTCACATAGTAAATGTAATGTAGATTTATTTGCAATTCATCTACAACAGTATTATTTTTTCGACATTTTTGTCACTTTTTTTGACGTTTTTGTTGTTTTTTTTACCTCATTGTCATGGGGTTACCCCATGCCTTCATTTAAGCCAGTGGTAGCATTGGTCCTAGCATGCTACGCTAACCCTAGCATGAGCGTTAGCATAGGACTGGTAGCATTAGCATTACCAGTAGCAGGTGGGCTAGCATCAATGGACACATGGCTTGTCAATTCATGTTATTTCCTCTCAATGTATTTAAGTATTAGTCGAAAGAGTAGAAAGTGTGATTGGATAAATACGACACATACACAGCTCGTTTCATGGCATTTATTTTAGGTTAATGGATTTACCCAATGTTTCATTCACCTGTTCTCATTTTCAAGCAGGGTGATGGGTCGAAGCGGCAAACAGGAAGTGACAGAGTCCGGAGTAATTTATAGGGGGGAGGACCTGGAATGGTCCAAGTGTAAGCCAGTACAGAGGGGGGTTACTGAAGTGTCTAAGTTTCCTGTTTTTGAGAAGCTTGTTCAGCATATAACATTTAATTGCTGGTTTTATAGTTGGTATCTGGTGTATTGAGGTAGCCAGAAGTGTTGGGGAATGTTGAGGTAACAGGATGAGGTTGATTGATTTCCAATTAACTTTGGTTTGTCTTGTAGGAGGAGCTGCAGGTATAAAGGAAGGAGGCAGAAGCTCCACAGGAGGGGAGAACAGTTTTGGCCTGGAAGGGTGCAGGTGCAGGTGCAGGTGCAGGTGCAGGTGCAGGTGCAGGTGCAGGTGCAGGTGCAGGTGCAGGTGCAGGTGCACCATAGTCATGGCCTGCTTTAGGTTTTTGCATTGTTTAGTATTTTTTAGTATGATAAGTTCTAGTTTGTACTTAGCTTCTTTGTTGTTTTTGGTATTTTTGATATATTTTTGTAATAATTCATCCATGCACTACCGCCCTTTCCCCGTGAATGGGGGAGAAATAAATCAAAGCACCCGGTGAAGAACTCCTGAGTCCATGTCTCCTCCTTCCACTATGGGGCTAAACCTTACACTCATCTTTACTCATTTGGACCGCCTGCGTCCCTAGCATTTGCCTCTACTACCTGCTGGCTGGCGCGAGCCGTGTAGCCAACTATCAGTGTGACAATGAGATTTTGAAGTTAATTACTTTTACGTGCAAACGTCGTATTTTGAAATTCCAGACCGGAAGTCCTGTGTGTTGCGTCGTTGCCTGCAGCTCCACGGTCGTCCCAGCATCTGACAGCTGGTTCCGACAGGAGTTGTGTTGTCGGCCAGCAGCGAGAGGACCGTGGATGGACCAGCTTTCCCTCCGGAGGATATCCTACCGCAGCGGTTGAGGAGTACCGGGACCGTACCCCCGGTCCTGCCATGGACGAACAGGCGGGCCCCGGTGTCTTCTTCAACAACAGCAACAACTCGGGCGGTGGGAATGTTATTAAAGCTCCGCAGACCAGCGACGTCGGGGGCGGAGAAGCGGCCAGGGCTCAGTACAACATCCCGGGGATTTTACACTTTCTCCAGCACGAGTGGGCCCGCTACGAGGTGGAGAGGTCGCACTGGGACGTGGAGCGTGCCGAGCTGCAGGTGAGCAGCCTCGGGTCGGTTCAGGTGTCAATCGTCGGACGTTGTTTTTGTTTGCTACCTATGCTTCGCACTGAATGGCGCGAATATTGCGCAAAACCCCATTGAAAAATGTGGCAATTAAATGTGTAATTGCGTATCGGCTGATAAATATTCCCAGGAAAGTAACAAATGTAAGTTAGTTTGAGTGGGGAGGAGCTTTTATTTCATTCGGGATAGTGTAATCCTGTATCAACACGTTTTTCCTGCAACATTTATACTTTTTAAGGGATGCTTCGCACTATTTAGCCTACTTACCTGTTCTGCGTTGCGCGTTGGTTCTGTACACGGATCGACGTGCATTCCTTCAGACATGTAAAGTTGTGTTGCTACTTTGCTGATCATTGTGATGCCGAATTAAAGGACAAGCCCTCGTGGATCCAGACAATGTATTAAATACTGTACCTGAGGTGTGTGTGTGTCAATGGCGAGCAAGACGACGTAGAATTGCGCAATATTTAAATGGAGGTTTCGTGCGACGTCTTTACCGAGGCTGTATCTGCGCTACCTGCTAACCAGGTTAGCTGTGGTTGAGATGTCACACTTTACAGTTTGTAACGTGTCGACTGTGAATATTTGCGTGACAATAATGATAACTTATATATGTGTAGTTATTACAGCCCAGCCGACCTGCGTCGTTGCATTTATTGTATGATATGGTCGGTTACCTGTGCGGCGCAGAAAACCCTGGTACGAGATCCATTATCGGACACGCAGCTAATTGCCGGTGCCTGACGTTATCCCTCCGTCTCTCTGTCACAGTCGTTTAGTGATCAGACCAAACACGACCAGGATCACCCAGACCCCCGACCCTCACACCGGGGGGGGGGCATCAGACCGGCTCCTGGTGTCCATACACTGACGTGTAGCAGCTAGTTGTCCGATAACGGACGCACGGGTTGTATTTCCAGGTAGTGCGTGATCTAGTTGAGTCACTGGACAATTAATTGTCTCAGAAATAAATGCGATCAACAATAACATTTTCTCATTCAGTGAAATTAAAAAACATCCTTATTTATGAATACATATACACACACACACACACACATATATATATATATATATATATATATATATATATATATATATATATATATATATATATATATATATATATATATATATATATATATATATATACACATCCCATTTATTATACATTTATTTAGTATCTTTTATTGTCCATATTCTTGTGGATTTATTTGTTATGTTATGTATGTGTGATGTCTGTAAACTACTGGGACCTTGAAATTCCCCTTCATATGAAATAAAGTATCTATCTATCATGTGACTGCAGTAGACGCAATAACAAAAATATCAATAGATTTTTGGAATTCACGATTCAAATACATATCGATGGTTTTGCATCCCCCCCCCCCCCCCCCCCTTACAGCCCTCACCCACCATTGTGGACTGTATGAACGTGTTGGATACTTTATACTTTATACTGTTTATTGATCCCCAGTGGGGAAATTACAGTGTACACTCTGTTATAAATCACTACACACACACACACACACACACACACACACACACACACACACACACACACACACACACACACACACACACACACACACACGCTCAGGACCTCTTCATGCACTAATGCTCGCTTTTAAGAGGATGTTGATTGACCTGGAGGCAGAACATCTGGCTGCAGATGTTCTGCCTGATGTGTTTATGATTGTAGTTGACTTTGAGGGATTTGCTGTTCAGTTGTTTTATGTTTTTAGAGTTTTGTGTATTTTGTGTGTGTGTGTGATATAATGAGTGTGTGTGTGATATAATGAGTGTGTGTGTGATATAATGAGTGTGTGCGTGTGTGTGCTGCACCTCTCCAGACGTTGATCCCTGTCATCATGAGAGTCTTTATCTTTCATCGCACACACACACACACACACACACACACACACACACACACACACACACACACACACACACACACACACACCAGCTGGTAAGTACTTATCACAGACAGTCACAAAGTGCTTCACAGGCCACAGATCTATAATAAGATAGTCAGAAAGATGTTGGCTTGCATCAGGACAGATAAGCACAGAGGAACTCTGGGTAAATCTCCAAAATAACCACCTCCATGGACATCACCAGCAGTCAATTACACCCCCAAAAATACAGAGCAGCCAGCTGGGGCTGCTGGGACACGACATTGAGGGGAAGTCGTGCGTGAGCTGTGTGAGGAGCGGGTTCCACGCAGGATGTTTGGCCCTCGCCGTCCTGTTCTCTGTCCGGACTCGGCTATAAACACGTCGCTGCAAAACGCTCATATTTTTGTGGACTAAATTTAACCGTAATGTCCGTGGCACTATATACTGTGTGTTCGCCAAGTTTGTAGTGGTGTGTTTTGGGCGTAACATGCAATCAACCAATCAGAGATCATCTCCCATTCCCTTTAAAAGCCAGGCGCGTTTGGACCTTGGAGCATTGCTGTTATGATGGAGGATTTACACCCTAATATGTTTATTAGTAATCTTCTGCATGTGTGTGTGCTGCTGTGCGTCCCTGTGTGTGTAACAAGCATAGTGTGCACGTGCTGTGCACGAGCCTCGGAGCATTTTACTAATGTGCTGTTAAAATAACAATGAAATGCTGCGTTGTTGACTTTAGACCAGGTTTTTGTTGGTCAATGGTGCCATCACTTCCTGCTGCCTCAAGATAGCAATACGCCCAGAATGCACCTGAACACACCTCCATGTAAGACCAGCACGCCCAGAATGCACCTGAACACACCTCCCTGTAAGACCAGCACGCCCAGAATGCACCTGAACACACCTCCCTGTAAGACCAGCACGCCCAGAATGCACCTGAACACACCTCCATGTAAGACCAGCACGCCCAGAATGCACCTGAACACACCTCCATGTAAGACCAGCACGCCCAGAATGCACCTGAACACACCTCCCTGTAAGACCAGCACACCCAGAATGCACCTGAACACACCTCCATGTAAGACCAGCACGCCCAGAATGCACCTGAACACACCTCCCTGTAAGACCAGCACACCCAGAATGCACCTGAACACACCTCCATGTAAGACCAGCACGCCCAGAATGCACCTGAACACACCTCCATGTAAGACCAGCACGCCCAGAATGCACCTGAAAACACCTCCATGTAAGACCAGTACGCCCATGGATGGGTGCCCTATGATGGCGTTCAGATATTATAGGATGTGATGCACAGCACCCGGGGCATGTGTGCAGCGTCGCTGCTGGAGCGCTGAGTAATCCTCCGGATTGCTGCCTCCTTTCCTTCACTAATGAAACCATCTTCCCCCACACGGAGACACAGATGTGCTCCGTGTGTGTGTGTGTGTGTGTGTGTGTGTGTGAGCGAGAGTGTGTGAGACAGTTGGACAACATTGTTCACATTCCTCATCTCTGCAGCGCTGTATATTGCTTCATACAGCCGGCACACTGTGTGACTATCAGCTGTTTCTTCGGGGACATCGTGTTTATTCCAGAGCTGCCCCCCCCCCCCCCCCCCCCCCAGTCGATTTAAGAAGGGCCGAAAAAAGCGACAAGTATGCACCAAAAAAAGCGAGAAAGAAAACGTTGACAAAAATGCCAGAATTGTCCGAAAAAAGCGACAAATGTCAAAGGAAACGACAACGTAAAAAAAACGACAAAAAAGTCTATAAAGAGGTCAAACAAACGTCAAAAATAAGCAACAAACATCAAAAAAAGAAAAAACATGAAATAGTGTGTATGTTCCAGAGCGCTGACTCAGGTCAGTCGACCAATCGGTGGTTCAGGTCTTCAGTGGTTAGTAGGGGTGTTACGATGCAGTGGGTTAGTAGGGGTGTTACGATGCAGTGGATTAGTAGGGGTGTAACGATGCAGTGGGTTAGTAGGGGTGTAACGATGCAGTGGGTTAGTAGGGGTGTAACAATGCAGTGGGTTAGTAGGGGTGTTACGATGCAGTGGATTAGTAGGGGTGTAACGATGCAGTGGGTTAGTAGGGGTGTTACGATGCAGTGGATTAGTAGGGGTGTAACGATGCAGTGGGTTAGTAGGGGTGTAACGATGCAGTGGATTAGTAGGGGTGTAACGATGCAGTGGGTTAGTAGGGGTGTAACGATGCAGTGGGTTAGTAGGGGTGTTACGATGCAGTGGGTTAGTAGGGGTGTAACGATGCAGTGGGTTAGTAGGGGTGTAACGATGCAGTGGGTTAGTAGGGGTGTAACGATGCAGTGGGTTAGTAGGGGTGTAACAATGCAGTGGGTTAGTAGGGGTGTTACGATGCAGTGGATTAGTAGGGGTGTAACGATGCAGTGGGTTAGTAGGGGTGTTACGATGCAGTGGATTAGTAGGGGTGTAACGATGCAGTGGGTTAGTAGGGGTGTAACGATGCAGTGGGTTAGTAGGGGTGTAACGATGCATGGTCAAGTTTTGGGCTCGGGCTGATTTTGATAACTGTCAGCTGCAGCTCTATAATCGTCCTTCTAACTCTCACAGTCAGAGCGTCTCACGTGTCACTGAACGCGGCGCCGCTCCCCCGAGGTCTCACGTCTAAATTATGCAGCTGTGGTGTTCCACGCGTGAGAAGGAAAGAAGAGCGAGTTATGTAACCGGTGAACAACAACACAAACACCCAGACGGACGGCCTCAGTCCTCCTAAACACTCTGTCTGTCTGTCTGTCTATCTGTCTGTGTAAAGCTGCCGTATAAAGAAAAGTATGCACACCTGCTTGTTTCCCCTCACATGAGCACACGTTCCCTGCAGCCAGCCAGGCCAGGCCAGGGCTGGATGTCTGGGGCCAACACTGACATTTACAAAATGTTCATCTTCGTCATCTGAGAGAGAAATTCTAAATGTAAAAACTGCGTCAGCCCCGGAGACGGAGACGCCGCTGCGACGCGCCGAAGAAAGTTTCTGGAACGTCGAAAGAAAGCGCCCAAAAAAAGTGACAAAAAACTTCAGAAAAAGCGACTGAGCCTCGCCACGCCACAAATGTGTTATGAACCTAAACTGATGTGCGAAGGGCCCTCGGGCCACGTTTTCTTAAACTAATCGCAACGGGCGGCGCTGAATAGTGTCAGGAAGGAACTGGTTCTGGTGGAACATTTGCACCGTGCAGAAGAAAACGCCACACACAATATTTAATAAAGTTAACTGTTGACACGATACAGTACCGTGAGATGTTTAAATTAGCTGGTACATGGTTAAACCTCATTGGCTCTTACCGGCGTGTGTGTGTGTGTGTGGTTTCGCCTCAGACTCGCTGGATAATGTGCGACACACTGAAGTGCTGAAATTAGATCCACTTAACGAGGGTGCTTATCAGAAGAGACAATTATGATAATAATTATTGGATAATTACAGTCTTCGGCAGGTTCCTGCCTCAAAATCATGGAGAAAAAATGCCAGAGCAGGGGGAATGAAAGGGGGTGGGGGGGGGGGGGTGAGAGGGGGGAAACACCAGAGCAGGGGAATGAGAGAGGGGGGGGTGGGGGGGGGTGAGAGGGGGGAAACACCAGAGCAGGGGGAATGAGAGGGGGGGGGGGGGGGGGTGAGAGGGGGGGAACAACCAGAGCTTTGAGGGGTGGAGTTGAAACGCGTCACGTGCTTATTTTCACAGATACGGCCTGTTACCATGGGAGCTGAAATAAAAACAGACACGCCACGCAGCCAGTCTGTGGCCGGCCTCAGACTTTATCAGACAGACCCCCTCCACCCCCACTCGCTCTCTCTTCTGCAGCTTTCTGCAGCCGTCACCCTCTCCGTCTCTCTCTCCGTCACCCTCTCCGTCACCCTCTCCCGTCTCTCTCTCCGTCACCCTCTCCGTCACCCTCTCCCGTCTCTCTCTCCGTCACCCTCTCCGTCACCCTCTCCGTCACCCTCTCCCGTCTCTCTCTCCGTCACCCTCTCCGTCACCCTCTCCCGTCTCTCTCTCCGTCACCCTCTCCCGTCTCTCTCTCCGTCACCCTCTCCGTCACCCTCTCCCGTCTCTCTCTCCGTCACCCTCTCCATCACCCTCTCCGTCTCTCTCTCCGTCACCCTCTCCGTCACCCTCTCCGTCACCCTCTCCGTCTCTCTCTCTGTCTCTCTCTCTGTCTCTCTCTCCGTCACCCTCTCCATCACCCTCTCCCGTCTCTCTCTCCGTCACCCTCTCCATCACCCTCTCCGTCTCTCTCTCCGTCACCCTCTCCGTCACCCTCTCCGTCACCCTCTCCGTCTCTCTCTCCGTCTCTCTCTCTGTCTCTCTCTCCGTCACCCTCTCCGTCACCCTCTCTCCGTCTCTCTCTCCGTCTCTCTCTCCGTCACCCTCTCCGTCACCCTCTCCGTCTCTCTCTCTGTCTCTCTCTCCGTCACCCTCTCCGTCACCCTCTCTCCGTCTCTCTCTCCGTCTCTCTCTCCGTCACCCTCTCCGTCACCCTCTCCGTCACCCTCTCCGTCACCCTCTCTCCGTCTCTCTCTCCGTCTCTCTCTCCGTCTCTCTCTCCGTCACCCTCTCCCGTCTCTCTCTCGTCACCCTCTCCGTCACCCTCTCCATCACCCTCTCCGTCTCTCTCGCCGTCACCCTCTCCGTCACCCTCTCCGTCACCCTCTCCGTCTCTCTCTGTCCGTCACCCTCTCCGTCACCCTCTCCGTCACCCTCTCCGTCTCTCTCTCCGTCTCTCTCTCCGTCACCCTCTCCGTCTCTCTCTCTGTCCGTCACCCTCTCCGTCTCTCTCTCTGTCCGTCACCCTCTCCGTCTCTCTCTCTGTCTCTCTCTCCGTCACCCTCTCCGTCTCTCTCTCTGTCTCTCTCTCCGTCACCCTCTCCGTCACCCTCTCCGTCACCCTCTCCGTCTCTCTCTCTGTCCATCACCCTCTCCCGTCTCTCTCTCCGTCACCCTCTCCCGTCTCTCTCTCCGTCACCCTCTCCGTCTCTCTCTCTGTCCGTCACCCTCTCCGTCACCCTCTCCGTCACCCTCTCCGTCTCTCTCTCCGTCTCTCTCTCCGTCACCCTCTCCGTCTCTCTCTCCGTCTCTCTCTCCGTCACCCTCTCCGTCTCTCTCTCCGTCACCCTCTCCGTCTCTCTCCGTCACCCTCGCCGTCTCTCTCTCCGTCACCCTCTCCGTCACCCTCTCCGTCACCCTCTCCGTAACGCCATCGAGTGTCTACAGCTTCGTGAACCGAAATAACCGGACGCCCCGGTGAACCCGGTCGTTGTCGCCGCTGTATCTACAACAGACGCCATTACAACCACACAACACGGCGAGACAAATGTGTTGTGTTTTTTTTATTCTGTGGCGGTGATGACGAACTGACCGAAGAGCCGGTTATTAACCCGAGTCGTGTCACTGTTTTTTACCTCATTAGCGCCTCCACTCGAGTGGTGGTAGAACCAATCAGGAAATGGGCGACCTCGAGCAGCACCATTCAGGAGTTGTTAAGAGAGTTGTAGAGACCGTGCACCGGGCTACTGACCAAGACCGAGCGTAACCGTTAACAACCGCTCGAGTCTATAAGCAAACGGTTCGTCTAACTATTCTCGGCAAGTTTGAGTTATTAACCGAGCCTTGTTTCTGGTGCATCTTAGGTGATTGTGTTCATGGCAATTCACACATTATTGATTGGGAAGTGCATCACATACAAATACACATCATGTTATCTTAGTTATGTTAAGTTAAATGTTAGAGAAGTGAATGTTGCAGGCTGTCACGAGCAGACCGGCCACCAGGCTACTGCCGAGACCGAATGTAACCGTTAACAACCGCACGAGTCTATGTAATCAAACGGTTGTCTAACGGTTCTCGGCAAGTTTGATCCCAGAAACCTTTATTTCTCGTGCATCTTAACAAATACACGCCATGTTATCTTGGTAGTTATGTATGAATCCCCCCCGCTGCCGCTGCCGCTGCCGCCGCAGGCACGTGAACCGGTGACCGAATCTATAGACTCGGTTCGCCAACCAACAACCGTCCGGTTGAACCGACTCGCGTAAAAGAGCCGGTTGTCACATCACTATTCTGTGGTGGTGATGTAGTTCTTTCTTTCTCTCGTCCAAATATAATTCGCAGTATACAGTATGTTTAGATCATTGTTACTCCGTGGCGCTTTTATTCAATTTCAATACATTGTTTCTTTTTTTTGCAAGTACTTTTGTGACTCTGCATTTCATTGTACTTTTATGTCGTGATAAAGGTCTTGAATTTCATTCATGAACAAGGTCTTAAAAAGTCTCACATTTGCCTTGGTGAGACGTGCGTCTCCTCATATCGTGCAGCCCTAGTAAGAAGACCTTCTCTCCCTGTGCAGTATTTATGAATCACAGCGTCCCGGTTGCTCCCTCTGTGATGTGATGTGGAGCACCGACTCAGAAAAAAAAAAAAAGGGCTGATGGGAATTTTTAACAAGTGGGTTACCCAGTTTTTCTCCTGCGTTCAGGGTGACAGAGCAAACTCCTCGGCCTGGTTTTACACCGTGAAGACGTTTAAGTGTGTGTTTTTGTGTATAAGTGACTAATGGCAACAACAGTCTGTGACGTTTGTCCAGTATTAAGAGAGATCGCTGCAGTCGACAGCAGAGAAACAAGCTGCGATGTAGGTAATTGTTCAGCTTGTATTTACCTTCATAAAAGTTCTTGTTTTTCCGCTGACAGACTCAGATTATTATTCTAAGTGTCTGACAATATTATGAAAGGATCCCTCCAGAGATAGACCTTTAAAACCTCTTTCAGACCTTTCTGTTTAACCAGAAACAGCTCTGAGGTCACTAGCTCTAAACCCACCAGACTCCATTTAAAATAACAATACTTTTAGCGTGTATAGAGCCAACATAACTTCACATGTAAATTTGTAAACTGTGTGTTTATTTCAACCAGAACTAGAGTTGTGATGGTTTGAAAAGTGGAAAGACGACCCAAAAACGTCTTTTCATAGTTGTATTTTGTTTCTTCGACTTTGAATGAAGTGTGTTTTACGATGCTAAAATTACTGTTTATTTACATGGAGTCTGGTGGGTTTAGGGAACGTGATTTGTCAGATGTTTAAAAAAGGATCTTACTCTTTAACAGACAGGTCGACCTCCTTAGAAATCCATCCCATAATGTTGTCAGACACTTAGAATATTAATCTGAGTCTGTCAGCGGCAAAACGAGAACTTTAGTGAAGGTAAATACAAGCTGGACAATTACTATTAACTTAACAGGAACATAGGAACACAGGAACATAGGAACACAGGGACATAGGAACAGAGGAACATAGGAACACAGGAACATAGGAACATAGGAACACAGGAACATAGGAACACAGGGACATAAGGACATAGGAACATAGGAACACAGGGACATAAGGACATAGGAACAGAGGAACACAGGAACATAGGAACATAGGAACATAGGAACACAGGGACATAGGGACAGAGGAACACAGGAACATAGGAACATAGGAACACAGGGACACAGGAACATAGGAACATAGGAACACAGGAACACAGGAACATAGGAACATAGGAACACAGGAACACAGGAACATAGGAACACAGGAACACAGGAACATAGGAACATAGGAACATAGGAACACAGGGACATAGGGACAGAGGAACACAGGAACATAGGAACATAGGAACACAGGGACACAGGAACATAGGAACATAGGAACATAGGAACACAGGAACACAGGAACATAGGGACAGAGGAACACAGGAACACAGGGACACAGGAACACAGGGACACAGGAACATAGGAACACAGGGACACAGGAACATAGGAACATAGGAACACAGGGACACAGGAACACAGGGACACAGGGACACAGGAACACAGGGACACAGGAACATAGGAACACAGGGACACAGGAACACAGGGACATAGGAACATAGGAACACAGGAACATAGGAACACAGGAACATAGGAACATAGGAACACAGGAACACAGGAACACAGGGACATAGGAACACAGGGACATAGGAACACAGGGACATAGGAACACAGGAACACAGGGACATAGGAACACAGGAACATAGGAACACAGGGACACAGGAACACAGGGACATAGGAACACAGGGACATAGGAACACAGGGACATAGGAACACAGGAACACAGGGACACAGGGACATAGGAACACAGGGACATAGGAACACAGGGACATAGGAACACAGGAACACAGGGACACAGGGACATAGGAAAACAGGGACACAGGAACATTGGAACACAGGAACATAGGAACATAGGAACATAGGAACATAGGAACATAGGGACACAGGAACATAGGAACATAGGAACATAGGAACATAGGAACACAGGAACACAGGAACATAGGAACACAGGGACATAGGGACATAGGAACATAGGAACATAGGAACACAGGAACATAGGAACATAGGAACACAGGAACACAGGAACACAGGGACACAGGAACACAGGAACATAGGAACACAGGGACACAGGAACACAGGAACATAGGAACAGAGAAACATAGGAACAGAGAAACATAGGAACACAGGAACACAGGAACATTCAGACAATCAGACTTGCTTGTTAGATAACACGTAGTGTGATTTCTTGGTTCCATGTGCTGTGTGATGTGTAGATGTGGAGACACGTGAGTGAATTAGTTTCCAGCAGAACGGACTCTTCCAACCTGTTTAACAGATTCACCGCAGCTGAGACTGGAAAACACAGCACCACTAAAACTAGTGTGTGTGTGTGTGTGTGCGTGTGCGTGTGTGCGTGCGTGCATGTGTGTGTGATGATGAGTGTGAGTGTGATAATGAGTGTGTGTGTGTGTGTGTGTGTGATGATGATGTGAGTGTGTGTGTGATGATGATGAGTGTGTGTGTGTGTGTGTGTGTGTGTGTGTGTGTGTGTGTGTGTGTGTGTGTGTGTGTGTGTGTGTGTGTGTGTGTGTGTGTGTGTGTGTGTGTGCGTGCGTGTGTGTGATGATGATGTGTGTGTGTGTGTGTGCGTGCGTGCGTGCGTGTGATGATGATGTGTGTGTGTGTGTGCGTGCGTGCGTGCGTGCATGTGTGTGATGATGATGTGTGTGTGTGTGTGTGTGTGTGCGTGCGTGTGCGTGATGATGATGAGTGTGTGTATGATGATGATGATGTGTGTGTGTGTGTGTGTGATGATGATGAGTGTGTGTGTGTGATGATGAGTGTGTGTGGTGATGATGATGATGTGTGTGTGTGATGATGAGTGTGTGTGTGTGTGCGGTGATGATGTGTGTGTGTGTGATGATGATGAGTGTGTGTGTGTCCCAGTGTGACCTCTGCTATCGATTACTCTTCCTGCCTCCACGTTCAGCTCTGCTCTCTGCCGAGCCTTTTAACTTCCTGCTGCTGAAACACAATCATCAACCGTTTCAGTGTAATCCATAATCATGAGTAAAGACGCCCACCGGACACGCTGCTGCCGCTGCAGATGCCTTCCTACACAAACGCTTGTCAAACATCCCACCGCGTTAAACCGCCATCCTCAGGTGCCATGGCAACAGACGGTGCAGTCACTGCAATCTCTTTACATCGGTAACACGCTCAAGAACGACACTAGGAAAACATCTTTGACTTAAAGGGTAACTACCAGGTTTTTCATCAACCTGGACCCTATGTCCCTGTGTCCCTGTGTTCCTGTGTCCCTATGTCCCTGTGTTCCTGTGTCCCTATGTTCCTGTGTCCCTGTGTTCCTATGTCCCTGTGTTCCTATGTTCCTATGTTCCTATGTTCCTGTGTCCCTATGTCCCTGTGTCCCTGTGTCCCTATGTCCCTGTGTCCCTATGTCCCTGTGTCCCTGTGTCCCTGTGTCCCTATGTTCCTATGTCCCTGTGTCCCTGTGTCCCTATGTCCCTGTGTTCCTATGTCCCTGTGTCCCTGTGTCCCTGTGTCCCTGTGTCCCTATGTTCCTATGTCCCTGTGTCCCTATGTCCCTATGTCCCTGTGTCCCTATGTCCCTGTGTCCCTGTGTCCCTATGTCCCTGTGTCCCTGTGTCCCTATGTCCCTATGTCCCTGTGTCCCTATGTCCCTGTGTCCCTGTGTCCCTATGTCCCTGTGTCCCTGTGTCCCTATGTTCCTATGTCCCTGTGTCCCTATGTTCCTGTGTCCCTATGTCCCTATGTCCCTGTGTCCCTATGTTCCTGTGTCCCTATGTTCCTATGTCCCTGTGTTCCTGTGTTCCTATGTCCCTGTGTTCCTGTGTCCCTATGTTCCTGTGTCCCTGTGTTCCTATGTTCCTATGTTCCTGTGTCCCTGTGTTCCTGTGTCCCTGTGTTCCTGTGTCCCTGTGTTCCTATGTTCCTATGTTCCTGTGTCCCTGTGTTCCTGTGTTCCTGTGTTCCTATGTTCCTATGTCCCTGTGTTCCTGTGTCCCTATGTCCCTATGTTCCTGTGTCCCTGTGTCCCTATGTTCCTGTGTCCCTATGTCCCTATGTCCCTGTGTTCCTGTGTCCCTATGTCCCTATGTTCCTGTGTCCCTATGTTCCTATGTCCCTGTGTTCCTATGTTCCTATGTCCCTGTGTCCCTATGTCCCTGTGTTCCTGTGTCCCTATGTCCCTGTGTTCCTGTGTCCCTATGTTCCTATGTTCCTATGTTCCTGTGTCCCTATGTCCCTGTGTTCCTATGTTCCTGTGTCCCTGTGTCCCTATGTTCCTGTGTCCCTGTGTCCCTATGTTCCTGTGTTTCTGTGTTTCTGTGTCTGAGTGTCTGATGGTATCAACAGTCTGTGACGTTGGTCCAGTATTAAGAGCTACAATATAAGTTAATAATAATTGTCCAGCTTGTATTTACCTTCATAAAAGTTCTCGTTTTGCCGCTGACAGACTCAGATTAATATTCTAAGTGTCTGACAACATTATGGGATGGATTTCTAAGGAGGTCGACCTGTCTGTTAAAGAGTAAGATCCTTTTTTTAAACATAAAAACATCTGACAAATCACGTTCCCTAAACCCACCAGACTCCATGTAAATAAACGGTGATTTTAGAATCATAAAACACACTTCATTCAAAGTCGACAGACACAAAATACAACCATGAAAAGACGTTTTTGGGTCGTCTTTCCACTTTTCCAACCATCACAACTCTAGTTCTGGTTGAAATAAAC